>PVLA01006878.1:0-115334 GCA_004027455.1 Hydrochoerus hydrochaeris | reverse complement strand
CAGGAGCATGGGAAACTGATTGAAACCTTGAAAGAATAATATAGAAAACAAGCAGAATTCAGGAAACAAACTCAAAGAGACATCCAAGAAACAAAAAATTGTATTGAAAGCTAGCAAAGCTGTTTAAATGAAGCTGAGGATAGGATCTCGGACCTTGAGGACAGGGTCACAATAAGTGATCATGAAAGAATAGAACTTTTAAAAATAACAATTCAGCATGTAATGACAGTCCAGCAGCTTCAAGGTGATGCCAAGAAAAACAATATAAGATTAATAGGTATAGTAAAGATGCAAGAATCAATACAAATGATATAACTAAAATATTCACAGAAGAAATAGCAGAAAATTTCCCAAACATGGGGAAAAAATCTGATATGCAGATAACTGAGGCATGTAGAACACCAAACAATCACAACTAACATAAATCTACACCTAGACATATAATAATTAAAATTCCAAATGTACAATATAAAAACAGAATACTGTGCTTCAGGGTTTAGCTTAGTTGGCTAAGAGCCCACCCTGGTAACCGTGAGGTTGTGAGTTCGATCCCAGGTGCAGGAAAAAAAAAAAGACACACACACACACACACACAAAAAAAAACAGAATTCTAAAAGCTGTTAGAGAAAAGACACAACCCACCTATCAAGGAAAGCCCACTAGAATTACAACAGACTTTTCAGCACAAACCCTCAAGTCAAGACAAGCTTGGAGTGAGGTATTTCAAGCCCTGAAAAAAAACAACTTTCAATCCAGACTGTTGTACCCAGCAAAACTTTCATTCAAATTTAATGGAGAAACAAGATACTCCCACGACAAAGAGCAACTAAAGAAATTCATGTCCACCAAACCAACCCTAGAAAGAGTATTGAAAGACATACTAGATAAAAATAAAAATGACCACAATCTCCAGAACAACAATAGAAAGAAACCACCAGGTAGCACAAGCAATTAAATAAGGGGGAAAAGCAGAAAGCAAACAACTGGAACATAACATGGCAAAGTCGAGCCAGTACATATCAGTTATATGTACAAATGTAAATGGCCTCAATTCGCCTATAAAAAGAAATAGACTGACAGAATGGATCAAGAAACATGATCCCACAATATGCTGTATACAAGAAACACATCTGACCCAACGGAAAACTCATACATTAAAAGTCAAAGGATGAAAAACAGTATTTCATGCAACAGAAACTCAGAAAAAAACAGGGGTAATTTTCTATTTGCAGACAACATGAACTTCAAACCTAAAATGATTAAAAGAGATAAAGGTCACTACATACTCATTAGTGGAAAAATTCAAGAGGAAGAACTAACAATTATAAATATATATGCACCAAATACAGGAGCACCCAACTATATAAGACAAATACTAATGGACATGAAAAACCAAATACACAAGAACACAATTATAACAGCCCGTTGTCACAAAGAGATAGATCAACTAGACAAAAAGTCAGCAAAGAAATAATAGAACTGATTCATACCTGTGAGCAATTGGACTTAGTAGATGTCTACAGAGTTTTCCACCCAACCACATCAGAATACACATTCTCAGCTGTGCATGGGACATTCTCCAAAATAGACCATATTTTATCCCATAAAACATTCTTAAGTAAATGCAAAGGTATTGAAATTATCCCATGCATAATATCTGACCACAGCACACTGAAATTAGAAATTAATGGCAAAAGAAATTGCAAAACCTGCACAAATACATGGAAATTAAATAACAACCTTCTGAACAACCAGTGGGCTACAGACAAAATTAAAGAAGAAATAAAACAATACCTACAATCCAATGAAAACACAGAAACAACATACTGTAATCTGTGGGATGCAATGAAAGCAGCCATAAGAGGGAAATATATAGCAATAAATCATCATATCAAGAAAACAGAACAAGCACAAATAAACAACCTAATGCTCCATTTCAACCTTCTAGAAAAAGAAGAGCAAGCTAAACCAAAGCTCATAGAAGAGAGGAAATTGTAAATATTAGAGCAGAAATCAATGCAATTGAAACTAAAAAAATAATACAAATAATTAATGAATCAAAAAGCTGGTTTTTTGAGAGAATAAATAAAATTGACAAACCTCTAGCTAACCTTATCAAGAAAAAGAAGGAAAAAATCAATAAGAACTGAAAAGGTGTAAATTAATACAGATCCCATGAAAATTCAAAAGATCATGAATACCTACTCTAAAAATGTCTACTCACATAGAGTGGAAAACACAGAGGAAATGGACAGATTTCTAGAAACATATGAACTACCAAAGCTCACCCAAAAAGATATAGCAATTTTGAATGACCCAGTATCAGCTATTGAAATTGGAAAATGTAATTAAAAATTTACCAACAAAGGAAATCCCAAATCCTGATGGATTCACAACTGAATTCTAAAAGAAATTTAGAGAAGATTTGATGCCATTACTCCTTAAACTCTTCAGTGAAATTGAAAAGGAAGCAATCCTCCCTAAATCATTCCTGGAGGCAAGTATTACTCTGATACCAAAACCAGAGAAAGACCCAGCCAAAAAGGAGAACTATAGGCCAGCCTTACTAATGAACATTGATGCAAACATTCTCAATAAAATACTGGCAAATAGAATGCAGCAAATCATCAAGAAGATTATACATCATGACCAACTGTGATTCATGCCAGAAATGCAGGGATGGTTTAACATAAATACATAAATAAATGTAATACACCACATCAACAGAACCAAAAACAAAAACTATATGGTCATCTCAATAGATGCAGAAAAATCTTTCGACAAAGTCCAACACATGTTCATGATAAAAACCCTTCAGAAACCTAGATAACACAGTGTCTACATCAATCTTATAAAAGCTATCTATGACAAACCAACAGCCAACATTATACTAAATGGACAAAAAGTGAAAGCTTTCACTTTAAAACCAGGAACAAGACAAGGATGTCCACTATCATCACTCCTATTCAATATAGTTCTGGAAACACTACCCAGGGCAATCAGACAAGTGGGAGAAATAAAAGGAATAAAGATAGGAAAGGAAGAAGTTAAATTATCACTATTTGCAGATGACATGATACTCTGTATAGAAGACCCAAAAAAACTCAATTAAAAGACTGCTTGAGGTAATAAACAAGTTCAGCAATGTAGCTGGGTACAAAGTCAATGCTCAAAAATCAATAGCATTCCTGCAAACAACAAAAAACTCATTGAGAGAGAAATTATGGAAATATTGCCTTTCACAATAGCATCTAAAAAATGAAATACTTAGGAATCAGCCTAACTAAGAATGTAAAAGACCTATATGCTGAAAATTATACTATGCTAAAAAAGGAGATTGAAGAGGATATTAGAAAATGGAAGGATATTCCTTGCTCTTGGCTAGGAAGAACCAACATTGTGAAAATGGCCATACTCCCCAAACTGTTATACAGATTTAATGCAATCCTCATGGATATAGAGAAAACACTCCTAAAATTCATTTAGAAACAGAAGAAACCTAGAATAGCAAAGTCAACTCTGGGCAACAAAGGCAAGGCAGGAGACATCTCAATTCCTGACTTGAAATTATACTACAAAGCCACAGTGATAAAATCAGCATGGTACTAGCAAAGAAATAGACCTGAGGATAAATGAAACAGATTAGAAGTTGCAAGCACAACTACAAAGACACTCGGCCACCTGATGTTTGACAAAGGGGCTAAACATGTTCACTGGAAGAAGGATAGCCTCTTTAATAAATGGTGTTGGAAAAACTGGCCTTCCACATGCTGAAGACTGAAACTAGATCCATGCCTATCACCATGCACAAAACTAAAGTCAAATGGATCAAAGATGTAAATATTAAAACTGAAACACTAAATATACTTGAAGACAAGTTAGGTAAAAGTCTTGAAGACATAGGGGTAAGCAGAGATTCATGAACAAAATGCAAACTGCACGGGAAACAACTGGGATCTCATATTATTGAAAAGTTTCTGTACTTCAAGAGAAATCACCAACAGAGTGCAATGAAAACCCACAGAATGAGAAAGAATTTTAGCCAGCAACCCCTTGGACAAAGGACTTATATCCAGAATGTATAAAGAATTAAAAAACATCAAGCCCCCCAAATTCAAACACCCTCTCCAAAAATGGGCATCTGAGATGAACACACAGTTCTCAGAGAAAGATATACAAATGGCAAATAAATACATGAAGAAATGTTCACCATCACTGGTTATTCAAAAAATGCAAATTAAAACAGTATTGAGATTTCATCTCACTTCAGAAAGAATAGCTGCCATCAAGAAATCAACTGATAACAAATGTTGGTGAGGCTGTGGGGAAAAAGGAACACTGCTCCACTGTTGGTGGGAATGTAGACTGGTGCAGCCACTATGGAAATCAGTATGTAGAAGACTAACTGAAGAGTTCATATCAGAAAAACTGAAAAGGTCATATCACAGTGATATATGTGCACCCATGTTCATAGCTGCACAATTTGTGATAGCTAAATCTTGGAAATAATCAAGATGCCCATCTACTGCAGAGTGGATGAAAAAGATGTGGTATTTTTATACAGTGGAATATTACTCAGCTATAAAAAGGATGATCTTGAGATCTTTATAGGTAAATGGAGACAACTTGAGACTATCCTTATAAGTGAAAGAATAAGAATCATATTTATAAATATCACATTGGGTCTCTAGGGTAAAAAGAAATAAGAACTGTAGGAGTAATAAAACCCAAAATGTGTAATTGCTAT
Organism: Hydrochoerus hydrochaeris; assembly: GCA_004027455.1. Taxonomy (NCBI): domain Eukaryota; kingdom Metazoa; phylum Chordata; class Mammalia; order Rodentia; family Hydrochaeridae; genus Hydrochoerus; species Hydrochoerus hydrochaeris. The sequence goes on along the minus strand of PVLA01006878.1, from coordinate 110,587 downwards.
TGTAAAAAAAAAAGGAAAAGAAAGTGCTCTAAAGGATATAACTGCATGTATGTTTAAGTGTGTAGGATTGATAACCATATTACTAAGTTTTTGTTGAATCATTGAACAGAACTGTTTGCAGTCTTAGTGTTTGCATATTCACTTTGTACACTTTAATTTTATAAGTTAAACAACTATTTCTAAGAAGACAATATGTAATTTATCAACTAGTGGTTTCTTACTGTTTTTTTTTTGAAATTCTGTTTTATTTCTACCCTTTTTTCTGTTTTGCTTTTTTTTCTCTTTAAATAAAATTTTTAAAAAAATGAGTCAATGGAAGATGAATGAAATGGAAAAACTTTCTTTAGGAAACTTAAAGATACTTAACCTTCACAATTTTGTAAAAATAACCACAATGATAAACTGACTTTTTCTTGTTTACATAGGCTTTTTTAATAGCCTCAAATAACCAGATATGTCAAGAAACACTTAAAAAGTAGGCACTGCTTTGCACGGCAAAATATTATGAAACTTCACTGTAATACCAAAAAGTTACGCATATTCCTTTTTTTGTGAGGGGAAGTAAGGCTATCAGGAGGTTTGAAGAGTGGCTTGAAAAGGCCACTTTGCATTAAAGTAACAAAAGATGTGTGGTTATCTGCCAGCGCCTGTATTGGAAAATTTATTCTGTAAGAGGCGAAAGTCAGGTATATAATTGAAAGAAAGCTTGCTTACTAAAGCCTGAGCAGGCCAGGCATTTTAAAGCTATGATCATTAAAATCATGTGAGACTAGAGAAAAAACTGACAGACTGGTGAGCAGTCAGCTCCTGTTTTGCCTTTCTAAACATGCATCCTGTGATGAGCCGTGAAGTTTGACTGCACATGCACAGACCACTGATTGCCACTTGTCCTGACCCCCAGTCATTCCTTGCCACCCCTCAGACCACTCTACTTCTTTTCTCCACAACTACTCATGTCCCCTGATCCTGAGTGGCAGATCTGAGACAGACCTTTTCATCTCTGTGCTTGGTTGCCTTAGAAGTAGACTCTTTCTCTTTTGCAAACTTATCATTTCAGTAATTAGTATATTGAGCAGTGAGCAAAATGAGTCTGATTTGATAATATACATAAATATGTTAATCATAGTGAATAGGGTTAAAAAATCTACACCTATTCAAGAGGATGAGAATGTTTAAACACATATGATTTTGTCATGTAAGAACATATCAGAAAAAAATCATGTTTTAAAAAATTTAGTGGCATGAAAATAATTATGATATGTGAAAAAATAGTATAGAGCTATATATTTTCTGCTTCTAATTATGTAAAATTAAAATATATTAATAGAAACAGAATACCATACTTTCATGTATAAAAAATACACCAAAATATTAAATGTGTAATACCGAAGGACTATCTATATATCATATGTCTTAATTACTTTTCTCATTGCTGAAACAAAATGCCCAATGCTCACTGTTAAGGTAGGCAAGGTTTGTTTGGCTCACAGTTTGTGGAGGTTTCATTCCATAGTTGACTGACTCCAAAGAATGGCAGCATAACGGAGGAAAACAGTTCATATCTGGCAGAAAGTAGCAAAGTAAGCAGGGGCAAGACAAGCCTCTTTCTGTTCCTTATATTGTTTTCAGCCTACAAAGATCAGGATGATGGCAAACCAATCAGTGACTGATTTAGTAATCATCCACTCTGAATCCTAGTACCCTTAATCCTAGCATTGCAACATGAATCAGTAAAACTCTCTATATTGAGCCACTTCTGAAAAAAAACTCCACCTAAGGCTGCATGAGGCTTTGGCGGTGGGGTGGGGGATCTAGACACAAGCCTTAACATTGTAGTTAATTAATTACACTAAAAGATAGTTGATCCAGAAGAAAATATTCACTATGTGACATCATGTGACATTCTTGCTAAATTTTTGAAGTTTTCTGAAAGGCATAAAACATAGATTACTACATATTAAAACATATACATATAATATATATATACATGTATATATATATATATATTCAAACACTTAAATTATTCCAAAGTAAGGAAGCATTTCTCAAAGATATATATAAGATGCAGTTTTAAATAGATGAAATAATTTATTTACTCTTTCAAAATATCAATATTAATATTTAAAAATTATCATCTATATTAGTTTTCCATTGCTATAACAAAATACTGGATACTGGAGAGTTTATATAAAAAGGTTACTGAGCTCAGTTTTGGATGCTGGAAATCCAGAATTAGGTGTCCCCATTTGTGTGGCTTCTGTGCCTGCCTGCCTAATAGCAGGTGGGAGAACACATGATGAGGGGTCACACAGTGGGCCATGAGCCAGAGAGAGGGGAAGGGCTAGTCATGCTCCTTATAACTACCCCATCACCAGAACTAATCAGAGTACAATGAGAACTACTTTCAAGAGCACAGTACCCTCTTTACCTTCCATACTACACTAATCTCCAATTTTTAAGGTTCCACCACTGCAATATGGCCACACCAAAGAGAAATCCTCCACTACATGAGCCCTCTGGGACAAACCATAATCAGGTCATAGCAACCAGAGCTATGCAAAGAGGACAGCTAGGATTGGATGGTTTTTAATCTTAAAAGAGGGAAGGAGATTGGAGGACACAGAAGTGGAGATGGATTTCCAGGTAGTGTACATTTTCTTTTTTACTATTTTATTTTAAATAGGAAAAAACAATAAAAACAAAGATATAGAACTTCAAAAACAAGGTAATAGGGAATTCACAATGGTTATTATATTGCATATTGCTAGCTTCAGTGTAGTTGCTCAGATTACAAAATATACACATGCATAATTGATCAAATGATATAAGCACAAACAGCTCTCCTCAACAAAGAAAAATCAGTAGTATAATATATATATATATATATATATATATATATATATATATACATATATATGTGTGTGTGTGTGTGTGTGTGTGTGTAAAAGTTTTGGGAATATGGCCATTTTCACAGTGTTTGTTCTTCCTAACCATGAGCATGGGATATCTATTTTCTGTTATGCTCTTCAATTACTGTACTTTTCAATGTATAGATTTTTATTTTTATCAGATTGATAAATGTATTTAATTATTTTGCTACTGTGAAGGGTGTGGTTTCTCTAATTTCTCTCTCAGTGAGTTTGTTGTTTGTGTACAGAAATACTGTTGATTTTTTGAGTGTTGACTTTGTATCCAGCTACACTGCTGAGTTTGGTTATTAATGCTAGATGTGTTTTGGTGGAGTTTTGGGGGTTTGTTATGTAGACTATCATGTCATCTGTGAATAATGATAGCTTAACTTCTTCCTTTCCTATTCTTATTCCTTTTATTTCTTTCTCTTGTCTAATTGCTCTTCTTAATATTTCTAGAACTATATTGAATAAAAGTGATGTTAGTAGACATCCTAGTCTTTTACCTGATTTTAGATTGAAAGCTTTAAGTTTTTTTCCATTTAGTATAATGTTGGATCTTGGTTTTTCATAGATTGCTTTTATCAGATTGTGGTTAAGACTATCCTGATTTTCTGTAGAGCTTTTATAATGAATGAGAGTTAGACTTTATCAAAAGCTTTTTCTGCAGCTATTCAGGTGATCATGTGATTTTTATCTTTGCTCTGTTGATATGGTGTATTGCATTTTTTTGCCTATGTTTTTTGTTATATATTGCATTAATTGATTTGCATATATTGAACAATTCTTGGGACAAATCTCACTTGATCATTGCGTGTAATCTTCTTGATTTGCTTCATTACATTTGCCAATATTTTATAGAGAATTTTTGCCTCTATGTTCATTAAGGTGATTGACCTGTAGTTTTCTTTTCTAGTTGCATCTTCCTCTTGCTTTAACATCAGAATAATACTTGCCTCCAGGAATGAGTTAGGGAGAATTGTTTCCCTTTCAGTTTCAATAAAGATTTTGAGCTGTATTGGCATTAAATCTCTAAATTTCTTGCATAACTTATCAGTAAAACCATCATGATGTGGGCTCTTCTTTGCTGGTAAATTTTAAATTACATTTTCAAATTTATTAACAGATAGTGGGTTATTCAATATATTTATATCTTCTTGATTCAGTTTTAGTAATTCACACATTTCTAAGAATCTGTCCATTTCTTTTGTAAAGACTTGCAAAAGTAGGTATTGATGATCTTCTGAATTGTAATGATTTCACTCTTCATTTCTTATTTTATGAATGTGAGTTTTTTGTTTCCTTTTTTATGAGGTTAGCTTGGGGTTTATCAATTTTCTTTATTCTTTGAAAGAACTAACTCTTTGATTCATTAATTCTTTGTATTGTTTTCTTAGTTTATAATGTGTCAATTTCTGATCTAATTTTTATAATTTTCTCTCATGTGGTCTGTGGGCTTGACTTGCTCTTATTTTTCTAGAAGCTTCAGGTGTAGCATTAGGTCGTTTATTTGTGCTTGTTCTGTTTTCCTAATGTAGGAATTCACCACTATAAATTTCTCTCAGGATTGCTTTCAGTGCATTCCACAGGTTTCTGTAAATTGTGTTTGCAATTTTATTTCATTGTACATATTGTTTAATTCTTCTTTAATATTGGCTCTGGTTCACTGGTTGTTTAGGAGAGTTATTTCATTTCCATGTGTTTATGGAGCTTTTGTGATTTCTTTTGTTATTAATTTTCAACTTTATTACACTGGTCAGATAATATGTATGGGATAATTTCAACTCCTCTGTGTTTACTTACATATATTCTATAAGCTAGTGTATAGTCTATTTTAGAGAATGTACCATTCTTAACTGAGAAGAATGTGTATTCTGATGTTTAGTAGAACATTCTGTAAACATCAATTAAGTCCATTTGTTCACAAGTTTGGTTAAGTTCTGTAATTTTTTGCTAATTTTTTTGTTTTGCTGACCTTTCTTTTTGTGAAAATAGATTATTATTGTCCCCTGTTACAACAGTGTTATTGCTTACATGGTATTTCAAATTTATTACTATTTGTCTAATATAATTGGGAACTCCTATATTTGGTACATATATATTTAAGATTGTTAGTTCTTCCTCTTGAATATTTCCTGTAACAAGTATGTAGTGACCTTCTTTGATCATTCTTGGTTTGAAGTTCACATTTTCTGCACACAGAATAGCTACCCCTGCATTTTTCTGGATTCCTGTTGTATAGAGTATGGTTTTCTATCCTTTGAATTTTAGTCTTTGATTTTCTTTGTGAGTTAAATGTGTTTTTGTATACAATATATTGTTGGACCTTTTTTCTTGATCTATTCTGCCTATTTCTTTTGATTGGTGAACTGAAGCCATTTACATTGATGGTAATAACTGATATGTATTGGCTTGTCTTTATCATGTTATTTTCCTCTTGTTCATTCCTTACTTTTCCACTCTGATTAATTTGTTGCCCTGACTGGTTGATTCTTTCTGTTTTTTATTTCCTTGGAATTGTCATATTTGTCTCTGTCTAGAATTTGTTTCAGTATCCTTGGTAGTATTGGTTTGATGGGCATGAATTTCTTCATTTGTTCTTTGTCACAAAAGTATCTTTTTTCTCTATTAATTTTGCAAGATATATTTGCAGGATACAACAATATGGGCTGGAATTTGTTTTCTTTCAGAACTTGAAATATTTCACTTGAAGGTCTTGTTGACTTGAGTGTTTATGTTGAGAAGTCCACCATTATTTTGATGGGCTTTCTTTTATAGGTAATGTGTTTCTTTTCTCTAATGGCTTTTAATATTCTGTTCTTGCACTGTATTTCTAATATCTTGATTATTATATAGTAGTGTATAGATTTATTTTGATTTTTCCTAATTGGAATTATCTCCAATTTATCAGTTATCTCTAGGTCAAATTGTTTTCCCATACTTGGGAAATTTTCTGCTATTACTTCTGCAAAGTTTTTTTTTTTTTAATTTCACTTGTATTGACTCCTGCTTTTTCATTCACACCAATTATTCATATATTAATTTTCTTTGCCTCATTTTATATCTGTTGCATTGTTACTTTCTGACGTTTGGTTATTTTCAAGAGCTCTTTCATTTCAGGATCACTAGCTGGCATCCTGTCTTCAAGGTCTGAAAGTCTGTTGTCGGTTTCATTCAAGCCGTTTTTCCTGATATCAATGGAATTTGTAATTTCTTGATTCTGTTGCATGCATTCTATTCCTTTCACATATTTATCTTTGATCTTTCATGTTTTCCATCCTCTTCCTATCGTCATCTATTTTTTAACTCTCTACTCTAGACTTGCTGAACAATTCCTTTAAACATGTTGACATGTCTAGTTTTACCTGAGAGATTATTTGTTACTTGATTTCTCTATAGCTTCATATATTTGTTTCTTTACTTTGCTTGCTATCATTACAGAAATTTCAGGGTTTTGTTTGCAAATTTCTTCTATGTCAGTGTTTCTTGGACTTGTTCTGGCTGTGCTGGAGGCCTGCAATTGAATTGTGCTTTTTCATCTATTTTCTATTTCAAATTTTAAGTATCAAATTTTAAGTATCAAAGCCTCTGTAGGAAAAGTCTGCTCTTAAAGGATGTCTTTGGCATGTAGGAGTTTCTTGGTTTGTGTCTCTTCCAAGAGTCTACCTTCCCAATTAGTTAGTAGTAGGTTGTTGTTACCTGTTTGACTCATTCACTGGTCCTTTAGTGTAAGGCTGTGGTGAAGTTATTATCCCAGAGTTTCCCAGTATTGTTACTGAAGAACAACTGATTACAACAGATATGACATCCTAGCTAAAGTAGTAAATTTAGCCTTAACAATAGCATCAAGTAAAATTTAGAAACTGAAAAAATCTGGTAACTTTTGATTTTGTACTTTAGACCATAGCAGTAGAGTTTATAGTTATAACAGAACCAATTGTAAATTAGGAGTTTGTATGCAAAATGTTTCACCTTGTAAGAACAGTTACCTTCTGGTGAGGAAATTCAGGAAGGATAGTTTATAAATCAAAGATAACTGGCAAGGAAGTAGAAGCAAGACTAGTGGACAAAAGTTGATCATGCAAGGTTTGGGAAACTACAGAAGGGAGTATAAAGTAAAGAAAGAAGGGTATTCAAGAGATTATCTTAGCTTGGTCTCTTAGTTTGGGGGATGGGATTACTTTTCTGCAGTTGAAATCCTCTCTAGCCATTTAGAAAATAGAGAATAAAATACCAAAAGAAAGAAAATAGAAAAAAATTGAGAGAAAGGGCTGATTATTGAGTACTCAATTGTTTCCACACTAGTTGCCAGACCCTCAGAGGCTTCAATCACCTGTTGGTTTGTATCATTATTGTTACTTCAAACTTTTCACACCAATAGTCTTGCCTTTCCATAGTGTGTGCCTTAGTTAAGACCCTACCATGTTGCTAACGTTCATTCTGGTCTCTGGTCTTCCCCAGCAGTTCACCTTAGTAGTGGCAGTAATAAGTGAAGGAGTGGCCCTCCTCTGACATGGCTCACCTGGGTTCCCATGGTTGCAGAGGTGATGGGATGGGTCTCTCTTCTCTGTGTGGCTCCCCTGTTTTCTTGAGGAGGCTGAGAGGTGATTGAAGGTGTCTGTCTCTATCCCCTTATACTTTAAATCAGTTGTAGATTACCTATAATAACTCACGCAATGTAAATGCTATGTAAATAATTGCTATACTGCATTGTCTAGAGGATAATGAAAAAAGCACTCATACATTCACTACAGGTGCAAATTTTCTCCAATGTTTTGTTTCACAGTTGGTTGAATGATAATGTGGAGCCCTTAGATACCAAAGATCAGCAGTATATAATACTAACAAAAGAAGTGAGGTATCTGGAGGCAGTTCTACTTCTATATTCAGCTAGGGATCTGATTAATATTCTGCACTTTTAACTTTTCAAGTTGTAGGAAACATTGCCAATCTCTTGTTTCAGGTGGTTTCAGAATCTGAAATAAAGTGGACCAAACTTAAAAGAAATAATTTTTAGGGAAAAAACCAAACCTGTAACCACACATGTTTTATAGTCTCTTCAGGCCTTTTAGGCACTGGTTAGTGATATTTAAGTATTTATTTGTAACCCACTTACTTTTACAAAGAACTTAATACATTTAATAGTCCAGTAGCCAGTGAACAAGAGTGAGAAAGAAATCAAGTAAGGGGAAATGTGAAGGCAGAGAATTAGGACAAGCAAAAATCTACTTCATGGTGCTACAGAAAACAGAAACACTTAAATGCACCCAGGATTTGGAGGCAGATTTATTTACATTGACAGGCATTAATTGAGTCATTCCCAAAGTGTGAGCCCCTGATCTCTGGTGGTCTAGGGCTTATATGGGATAAGCAAGCAGGAAGTACAGAGGCAGAATGGCTTGGACTGGTTCTTATACTATGTAACACAGTGACCCTATGTGTATCATAGTTACCAGCCATTTCTAAGAAATGAAAGTAACAGAATTGCAACAGGTACTTTTACCTGGGTAACTAACAAAAACTGAAGTCTACTGGCTTGGAGGAAGGTATTTTCTGCTACATTCCTTCCCTTTTAGTTTCCCTAGCCAATCTTTGGTGGGCATGTTATATGTGATCTTCTGAAACGAGGCCTAAATACAAGCAGTAACATTAGGGCTGTCAGTGGTCCTAGGATGGGGCCTAGCCAAGGTCCTCAAGACTGGGAAGTTTTCCCCTATTATAGGGTCTCTCCCTAAGTTGATTTTAGGAAGAAATATGTTTTAACACCACACTGGCAAGAGAGTCAGTCTGACCCTGAAATGTATCCAGTGCAGCTTGGACTCTCATCAAATCTTGGTCAAGTGTAGAATAAGGGGAAGGGCTTTACTGATTGTTTTGTAATCTCTTGGAGCAATCATCCATAGACCTAAGGCAAGTACCACAGATAAGAAAAGAAAACAAACAAACAAACATAAAAATAAAACAGCTATTAAGAGAACAGGGAGCAAAACAAAACAAAAACATCCATAAGCTGAAATGAAACGGACTGGGGCAAGCACCCTGGAAAGGCATGAAAATCAGGGGAAATTGAGGTATTGAGCAATCTTGTAAAATGTGTCCTCAGGCTTCAGTTGTGCACAGACTGGTCAATGTCAGGAGAGATCAGAGAAGGGCCTTGGATGCTTCATCTCTTCAGAGTGAGCTTCACAAAAGCTTTCTGGTCCAGGAAAATTCTCCATAAAACATCTGGATGGGCTCTTTTAACTCTGGAATCATAGATCTAAGGTTGGATTTCTGAAACTTTAAGAGGTAGTTGATGTGCACCTGTGTTAAATGTGTGTGCAGGGGTGTCTATAAGTATAGATGATCTTTTAGCTAAACTTTTATGGAGCTAGTTATGAGATATTTCTGTTAGGTTATGTTTTATTTTCTCAGCATTTTTAGAGCTTTGTGGCTTGTATGCCATTTCTATTTAGTTATCTCTGCTACAAATTCAGGCCCATTGTCACTGCCAATGGTCAAGAGTAGGCCATATCTAGGTGTGTGATTTTTTCACAGCAGAACCCTACAAACTTTTGTTGCCCTCTCAGTTTAGGTAGGAAACGCCTCAGGCCAACCTGAGTAAGTGCATATGCACACCAACAGATATCAGTTAGCCTGATAGAGGATAAAGACTTTGCTTTAGTGAAGTCTCTCTGTATGACAGGTGGAGGTCCATGGCAGTGACAAAGATGTTGAAGCCAGAGCGAGCTGCAGGGGTACAGGTGCCTGTTGCCAAAATTGCTATTCTGCTATCATAAGTCATGGTTCCAGAGGAAAGAAGTGGTGCAATCTGATGATCAGGAGGGCTGACCCCCTAGTTCAAAGAGATAAGGAGAGAGAAAGAACAAGAGAGAAAAAAGAGAAGAGAAACCCAGACAAAGAGTATGGAGCTGTGACATTTGTTGGAAGGAAGCTGAAGCAACCTTGCTGGAAGTGACAGATTTTTCCCATTTGTGTTATTCTGAGTCAACATGGCACCGTACAGCACCTCCTTTCAGCACTAACTTCTGCATTCTTTTTGCAAGCTCAAAAGCTGAAACTCCAGCTCAACTCTGGCTTTTCGCACATGTGCCAACATGCCTAATCAGCTGTCAATACATCATTCTGCCCGCCTCTTCAACTCCACCCCTGTCAAACCAAATAAAAGTGTGGTTTTTCTGTGTCTCCCTCAGAGGGTGTTTGCATTTCTTTGGCAACTCTGCCATTCCTGCAATAAAGGCCTCTTTCTTTCTCTGTTTTCTCTCTTTTTGTCTCCCTTATGTCAGAAAACCAAACAAATGGTGCTGTGATTCAAATGAGGAAGACTGTGTGACTCCTGGGGAGTGCCCCGTGCAAGTCTCCTTCCCCTATGGATCTTTTCTCTTTCTTTTCCTCTTCTGTCCACCTCTGCTGTTGCTGTTACTGGACCCCATCCCTCACTGGCCACTTCAGTCCTTACAGGTCCACACAGGTGAGCCAACTCTTGCTTCAAGGTTCCTGTCTTGTAAACTATTGTGCCATGTCAAGATGACCACCCTGTTTTTTGTCTCATCCTACTTGGACCCTCCCGCATCCCACTGGTGACAACTGGTGTAGAACTCTCATTTTCCCTCATGTGCACTCCATGCTGGGGTGACTACTCCTTCATGAAGTGCAGCTTGGCATTTTGCCTGTTGGCTCACCTCCAATTCAGTCACTATGTGCAATGTCCCTTCTTGCCCTGCAAAACACACTCCTCTTGGCGGCTTGTTGTGTCACTTTGATGCACTCAGACTAAAAGGGGATGTAAAACCCCACTGTCTTGCCTTTTATTGCCAAACCACGTGGCCAGCCTATTCCTTAGACAATAGACATCAATTGCCACCAGAAGGCACTCTTGACTTGGATATCCTCTAGGACCTTGACAATGCTCTGGTAACAGCAAATGGCCTGAGATCCCATATGTTCAGGTCTTTTTTGTCCTGCAAGCATGTCCTAACCTACTTTAAACCTGTACAGTGCTTTAGGTTCTGGCTCACTCTACAGTGCCCAAACCCCCTCCTCCTAAAACCCTTCTCCTCTCCAGTCTTGTAGATCCCGTAGAGGATATCCCATCAGCACCTGCCCTTTCACTCTATCCCCAAGACCCATCCTCTCCCCTCCTTCACTGCCTCCCACCTCTCCTCCCACCTCCTCTCATCTTCACCTTCCTTATCTTCTGCCACTTCCCCTCCCTTCCAGAGTCCCCTCCCCACCCCCTTCTCTCCCCCTCCCATCGCACTCAGTCTCGCTCTGTCCAAGTGCCTCCCCGACCTCCTCTCTGCCCTTCCTCCACCCATATCTCCTTCCCTGCCCTTCACTGGCTCTGCCCTGCTGCACCTCTCCTTCCTCTCGAAAGGTGACAGACTCTGAAGGGCTAGTTCAGGTACATGTCCCTTTTTCCATTCAGATCTCTCTCATATCTCCTCCATGTAGGGTCCTTTGATGCTGACCCTTTTACCTTTACCAAACAGCTTAAATTTGTCTTTAAATCACATGATCTGACTTTTAAAGATACCCATATTATTTTATCATTCACTCTCTCTCCAGTGCAAAAGGCAAACCTCTGGCAGGCTGCAAAGCAGCAGCTGATGAAAGACATAAATTAGACCATGATCATCCCATTGGGGTCACTGCTGTTCCTAATGCGGGTCCCCAGTGGGATTATCAACATAATGCAGATGGTCCTAAACATATAGCTTGAATGTTGGAATGTATCCTGATAGATTCCACAAAATTTCCTGAAATCAGCTTAATTACCACAAGATTCATGAATTAACTCAAAGGACAAAAATCTCACAGAATTTATGTCTCATCTGACAGAGGCTTTTATTAAATTTATAGACGTAGAACTGACTTGCCTGATCGGGTCATTCTTCTTAATTCACACTTTGTCTTTCAGGCAGCCCCAGATATTCAGACTAAATTCTAATGGTCTGCCCTTGGCCCTCAAACCCCTTATAGTGAACTGTTAGATGCAGTGTTCCATGTCTTTATTAATAGAAAAACTCAACAAAAACAGGAGGATCTTACAAAACTTAAACTCCAAGTTAAACTCCAGGGCCAATATTTGGCTATGGCACTCAGGGTTCAACACAAGCCACAACCCATCAAGAAGCCCAGGACCTGAGCCCCTCCAGGACCATGCTTCAGCTACAACAAGGATGGGCATTAAGTATGAGCATGCTCAGATCGGAGGCCACCATTGGTGCCCTGCCCCCTCTGTAAGCTGGAGGGTCACTGGGAGATTAACTGTCCTCTCCACCAGAGAGTGGGTAAGTCATTAAATTCCCAACCCTCACAGGACTCTATGCCACTGTTGCCTTTGGATTCATCACTGATTAACTTGCTTGGATTCATGGCTGACAACTGATGAGGCTCGGGGCCCATCGCCCCCACCAAGGTGACTCTAGAAGAGCCCCAAGCCTTGCTGGACATTGCAGATAAAGCCCCTTCTTTCCTTATTGACACAGGGGCCATATTTAGTGTTTTACCTGAATATTTGGGCCCATGTTTGTAGTACAGTCTCCATAGTAGGGGGGTAATGGCCAACCAACGTAACCTCTTTAGATGGAACTTGTGCCTTGCAGGTTTTAGACTCTCTTTTCCACACATGATTTTCTTGTTATCCCAACCTGCCCCACTCCTCTCCTAGGTAGGGACCTTCTCCCAACTCAAGTTCTCTTTCACCTTCTCCCTACCAACAGTCCTCATGAGAAGACTCACTCTTCTGTGTCAAGGTTTCAGAACCCCCCACTCCCTACTTTCTGTTTGGGACACTTCCAATCCCACCTGTGCAATTCATGCCTCTCAGATATTTATTCACCTCAAGGATCCCTCTATTTTTCCTTGTGTCCCACAATGCCTTATTGCTCCCAAACACCAATGGGGTCATAAGCCCATAATCCACTGTTTATTAATGAATGGGTTTCTCAAAATCACACAATCTTCATACAATACTCCAATTCTTCCTGCCCTCAAATCCAATGGGACCTACCATTTAGTTCAAGACCTCAGAGCCATGGATAATGCTGTCATGCCTATACACCCAGTAGTGCCAAACCCCTACACTATGCTCCCATATTCCTCCTTTTACTACTCATTTTACAGCCATGGACCTCAAAGATGCCTTCTTCACTATTCCCTGACACTCAGATTGTCATGATCTCTTTGCATTTACATGGAGAGACCCAGACACCCTCTGATCTCAGCAGCTCACCTGGACAGTGCTACCTCAGGGATCCAGGAACAGTCTTCAGCCAGGCATTAGCTACTGACCTCACAGCTATTAACCTCAAACCTAGTGCTCTCCTTCAGTGTGCTGATGACCTCCTCTTATGGTCTCCTTCTCCTGCTATGGCTATATGACATGCAGCCATTCTTCTCAACTTTCTCTCTAGTTGTGGATACTGGATTTTGGCCATGAAGGCCCAGATAGCTTCTCCCAAGGTCAAATATCTGGGTTTCACCCTTACATCTACCACTCACTCCATAACTGCCAATCATAAGGCGATCCTTAAGGACCTTCAAGATTCCATTGCCAAACAACAGGTTTTATCCTTCCTGAGTCTAACTAATTTCTTCTGTCCCTGAATTCCTAACTTCACCACCTTAGCCTGACCTTTATACTGAACCTCTAAGGGTCCATTAACAGAGCCCCTAGATCCAACAATGCCTATACATGCTCCTTTCCATAGATTAAAGAAAAAACACTTTAAGAGCCCCAGCTCTCACACGCCCAAACCAAACCTTACCTTTCATTCTATACACTGCTTCCCAAGACCATAATAGTGGGGATTCTAGGACACCAAAAAGGACCCTCTTTTCAGGCAGTGCCATACCTCTCAAAACAGCTTGATAACAGTCTACATGGCTGTCCTCCTTGCCTCTGATCACTTGCTTCAGCTGTGATGCTGATACAAGAGACAAAAAGGTTCACCCTAGATCAGACCATCATGGTTTACTCACCTCATTGATAACAGACAATCCCAGGACAGCAGGATATGCCATAGTCAATAGATCACAAACCATAAAGGCCAACCCATTACCACCTGGGACATTGTCACAAAAGGCACATAGCACTCACATGAGCCCTTAAACTAGCAAAAAGTAAGAACATAAACATATACACTGACTCAAAGTATGCATTCAGTATTTTATACTCTCACACTGCAATCTGGCAGGAAAGGGGTCTCATTAGCACACGGGCACGCCTATCATTACAGGGCTGCTCCCATTAGTCCCAGATACCTTGCCACTACCCCAATATTCACCAGAACAGTTACTCCTTCCTCACAAACCAACTCATATACAAAAAACTCAGGGATGGATTTTCCAGGGATCTAAACTGGTATTACCAGATCAACAAGCCTCTAACACCATCATGATCTTACATAACTGTTTCCATATAGGATCAAAGGTCTTATATAAACTCCAGTGGTTACACATCCCTTTTTAAGAAACATTATTCACCAGGTCACACATGACTGTCAGCTGTGTGCTAAGACCTCTCCTCGAGGGCATCTTCCACTCCCCTCCTTTCCTCTCACCAGTTTAGGGGACACATTGCAGATCAGGACTGGCAAATAGACTTTACCCACATGTCTCATCACAAAATCTTCTGATATCTTCTTACCTTTCTCTGTACTTTTTTGCGGTGGCTAGAAACCTTTCCTATGGCCAGGGAGACAGCTGAGGTAGTTGCCAGGGCCCTATTACAGGACATCATACCCAGACTTGGGCTGCCACAGAGTATTCAATCTGACAATAGTCCAGCCTTAGTCTCTCAGATCACCCAGCAGGTGTCCACAAGTCTACACATCACCTGGCATTTACACATCCCACATCATCCACAGTCATCAGGGAAGGTGTAAAAAGTAAATGGGCTCATTAAGACGCATCTCACAAAACTTATTCTAGAACTACACCAACCTTGGCCTCAGCTTCTTCCTTTGCCTCTAACCAAGATCAGGGTTCTACCTAGGCCCTAGGCCCCACCTCCCTGAGCTCCTTTGAGCTCATGTATGGTAGACCATACTTACTTCGTAATTTACCTGCCTTCCAAGATCCTCCTCCTTTGGCAGATTATAGCCCAGTTCTTACTTTCCTACAACATCTGCAATACCCACATGCAGATTAGTGTCTCCCACAACCCTCTGAAGGAGCCAAACCAGACCTCCCAATATCTGCGGGAGACTTAATTTACCTCAAATCTAAATCCACAGGATTATAACCTAAGTAGAGTGGACCTCACCTGGTTTACCTCACAATTCCAACAGCAGTCAATGTCTCTGGATTGCCATCCTGGTTCCACATCACCCAGACTACACACTGTCCCCCAGTTATGGAATCCTCTGGCTGCACCTCTCCAGAGTGGTCATCTCAACTTCTGACTGCTACCCACCTTTGTCTTATCAAGAACTCATGATCATCACTCTTTTATTGATCAATAGTTTGTTATCCTGCTTCCTCATCCCTTATATTTTACTAGTTCTTTTTTGCAGTAGGATTCTAGGTGGTCTTTCCGGGTGATTTTCACATCATACACAAGGTCTCCTTCATAATCCTCTACCTAATAGTTATCCCGGTCTTAAACAGTCTTAACTGCTATGAATATGCATAGCTTTCTGGCTTTGATCTTTATTCTTCTAACAATGAAACAATCACAACCACTCCCACCTTCAACTTATAACTTCTACCTGGAGGAGCAGTGGGCTACATCCATACCAACATAGCTCAGGCCAACTGGACCTCAAGTAACCTCATTTTCCACATTCCCTGGTGAGCACTGGCCTATGTTGAAGATCTATGTGGTGATACTGTACTTACTACCAGTAGTTCTAGATTCTATATCTGTCCAGAAAATCCATATGGTTCATCCTGTTACAATGCTTATTATTACCACTGCCTTCATTGGGGAGATGAGTCCATAGCCTCAACTGAAAGTGGATTCTGGACTAATCATGATGATTATGTATTTGTTAACATCACATGGACAGGCAAGTACACCTGGACTTAAGTGTTACATGTCACCATCAGGGACCCACAAACCTTCCCAGTACTCCCAGAAAGCCGAACATGAGGATTTCAACTACACCAGGTACCTACCTTTTACAAAAACTACATGTTCTTAACTTTACACAAGAAGTTACTCCCCGATATGCAGTCTGTGTCACTGAAGCTCTCTCCTTCATCCTTGCCCTCTAGCTGTGCTCCAGTTCTCCTACCCATACCACAGCTCAACAACACACACACAGATTCTTACAATCTGTCCTCCAGGGGTCCAATATAACTCACCTTTTTGATTGCTGGCTTTGCCTGCCCCTACAACAGGATTTATATATGGCATATCCAGTCATCTGGGAGATATCAGTCCTTCAAACATATGCACAAGCATATATTATCAGGCCTCTAACTTTAGCACCAGGAAAATTATGGCCAACAAATCTTTCCTGTATCCTCCACTCAGGTCAAACTGATATGACACCTATGGTGGGCTTTCTTGAGCCGTGTATCCATGTACAAAAGACAACAAACATCACCAGCCCCTTATGCTTACGTTATGGAGATTTTTTTGTGGGCTTGGAGAATTCACCTGTCTCCCTTTTGCATGGCAGGGCTCCTGCACACTGACAATAGTGGCCCCATAAGTGACACTACAAATAAAATCTAAAGTCATACAAAGGCCACAGATTAACTCTCACACAGTGTAATGTAGGTCATCCAGGGCTGTAGCCCCAGTCCTCACAGGTATTAGTACCTTCTCAGCTGGGGCTGGGGCAATCGGAATGGGTGCTTACTTCTATACTCAATTGTTTATGATTTAAAAACCTCTATTTACAAAGTGTCAAGAACTATGGAGTCCCTTAAAGACCAGATTACCTCTATAGCCGCAGTTGTCCTCCAAAACCGTCTCACCCTCAATGGACTGAGTGGAGAGAGGTGGTACCTGTGCTGTGTTGGGGGAAGAATATTGTTTCTTCGTAAACCAGTCAGGTATGGTCAAGGGTCCAATTCACAAGGTGCAGAAGTTGGCAGCAAATATAGAAAAAAGAGCCAAGGGGCGTAATACCCCATGATCCACCTGGTGGCCCTCCCTAGATCCATGGGCCCCTATAGTAGTACCTGTCATAGGTCCACTAATCACAGTTGTTTTTCCTGCTCGTAGCACCCTGTGCTTTTAAACTCCTCTTGAGGTTTACCCACTCCAGGATAAAAGCTTTTACCGTTAGAGTAGTCATGACAGAATCCCCCAGGATTGGCCTCTGCTTGGGTGCTACTCATCATTCCCTACACGATGCCCCTTCTCAGCAGGAAGTAGCTAGAGAGAGACATGTCCCTTAACAACCAAATGACGGGAATGATGGGTTTTTCCCCTGTATAGGTTAACCTGGCTCCAGACAGCACCATCCTTCAGCACTGACTTTCACTTTCTTCTTGAAAACCCAAAAGTTGAACCTCCTGCTTTTCACATGCATGCCAGTGCTTCCCCAATCAGCTGTCAATATGTCATTCTGCCCACCCCTGTCCAAACCATAAAAGTGCGTAGTTTTCTTTGCTGCCCTCAGAAACGCTTGCATCTTTTCGGCAGCACCTTTGTGCTTCACAATAAAGGCCTCTTTTCTTTCCTTCTCTGTTTTATCTCCTTTTGTCTCTCTCTCACATCAGAAGACCAAACAGAAAGCAGGAGACTTTCTGTGTTTCTAAAATGCTTGCCTAAATTACTGCAGATGTGAAGTTCAGGAACGAATAATTCATCCAAGGTCAATCAGCTGTTAAATGGTACCACCAGGGTTAGATCCAGTTTTGTGACTCAAAATCCAACACTGTTTTTTTCCTCCTGCAGACAATCTCCTGCACTGGAGAATAAAGTAGGAAAGCCATACTAGCTCCCCAATAGTACAATCCTTTTAATTGCCTTAGAAAATGTATTTATTTTGCAGGAAGGCAGTCATCCACACTCACATTCCAAGTTTCCTCCAGATATCTATACATTTGAGTTTTTCCCCCAACAGATGTATTCATTTGCATTTTTCTCTGAGGAATGACTTACGTTTTGGCTATTTTTGAGTGTATTTCTCACCTCTCAAAATCCTTTTCTATTAATGTAATTCTCATATCTTCCTCTTAGGTTAATACCACCTCTTAAATTTGCACCTTCTTTGATTCTATCATGACCACTGTGCTGCACTGGTAAGTCATTAAGTGAAATTTTCCCTGAGATCTGACACAAGGCCAGCAGGACATTCTTTTACTTTTTTCAAAATAACCTGTTGATCCAGGGAGAGTTTGAATTATCCCATTTCAGAATGCTATGTAACCCAGGCTGGCTTTGAACTCCAGGTAATCCTCCTGCTTTAGTCTCCCCAGGCCTCTGCCACTATTCTCAAGACTGGATTTCTCTGTCAGACCTTCCTTTACTTGGAGTTCCCCACCCACAAATTTGCTAAGAGGATGGAGTGAGAATTAGAAATGGTTAGGAGCCCCTCAGGGGCTATGAGGATTCTGTGCAGACCAGTACAGTCCTTGGTAGTACCGTATAGGTATTGCTGTATTCTTTAGTAGCTGAATTGTATTTATTTATTTTTTTGTGGCCGGTAGTTTTACTTGTAAGTATGAAAATATGACCTTGTTTTGCTATCTTTTTCTGGTGTCTCAAACCAGAAACAGGTGCAACCAGTAACAAGAAATAGGTGCAATTGATTTGTTATTGAATATTTTATTTAACCCAATACATCCAAGTACTATCCTCTCAACACACGACTAATGTGAAACCATGCAAGAGTTATTTTTATTTTCGTCAGCACACCTCGCTTGGGACTGGCCACACGGCAGCGAGCTCTTCTGTGGCGGGCGGCACACTGGACAGCGCAAAGGCAAACAAGCTCACATTCCGGAGGCCCGGGGTGCCCGGCGCGCCGACCCTTTCTGGCGCGGCTGCCCGTCCTCCCCTCAGGGCGCTCAGGGGAGCTCCGTCCTGGGGCGCAGCCGCAGCTGGCAGGCGTGCCCCTGCCTTCCACTCCCGTGCCATTAACTTGCTGTTTCGTTGTAAACACGGAACAGCTCTCCTAGAATGGCCTCATTTATTAGCTACTTATTATCTAGCTTTGCCATCAGAATGTCTGCTTCACCCGAGCAGGGATTTTAGAACCCGGTTTTTATTTCCGTGGTCTCCCGGCCGCGCGCCGTGATCTTCTGGCGCGTACCGGGAGCCGCTGTGGGAAGCGGGGCTCCGCTGAGACCCGCGGAAGGCGCAGCGCGGCCGCCGCACAGGTGGGCGCCGGACGTGTGGCGGCGCCGCCGCCAGCCGCCCCGGGGCCCCCTCGGTCGCCGGGGGGCGAGGCCGCGGGGCCGGGGCTGGGGCCAGGGCCTGGGGCGGGGACCCTCGCGGCCCAGGCTGCGCCCCGCCGCCGCGCTCTCGGCCGCGCCCACGCTTCGCGCCAGCTCCGCTCCTGGACCCGCGGGGCTGGGGGCGGGCGCCAGGGGGAGGGGAGGGAGTGAGGGTCGCCGCCCCGGCGCTGGCGCGGCCGGCGCTTTGTGTCGGGCGGGCGAGCGCGGGGCCGCGGGCGGGCGGGCGAGCGCGGGGCCCCGGGCGGAGGCTGCTCCCCGCCCCTGCTCGCCCCCCGCTCCCCGGGCCGCGCAGCGGTGGAGGAGCCGCCCGTGCGTGTGGCCCGGCGGGCGCGCGGGGCGCGGGGGCGCTGTTGGCGGGCTCCCAGCGGGGCCGGGCTCTTCCGCCGCGCCGGGAGGTGGCCGGGTGGGCGTGTGTGCGGAGAGAGGGGGCGGGGAGCGGCCACTTCCGGAGCTGCAGCCGCCCGGGCGGGCCGACGGGCTCGGGGCTGGGACCTGGGACGCGGGACTGGAGCGGGGCGGCCCGGCCGGCCCGGCCTAACAAAGGGTGCGCCTGTTGGCCTGCGGGGCGGGCGCGGGCGCGGGCGCGGGCGCCGGCGCGCGGGGGCAGCCTTGGGGAGGCCCGCTTCCTTTGGGGCTGTCATTTTATTGTTGTGGGCTTTTTTTTTTTTTTTTTAGGACTGGAGGCTGACGCGCGGGGGGCGTCCAGAAGCGCAGGAGCGGTGGTAATGGTTTGGGAAGCGGAGCTGGAGCGCGCTGGGCTCCGGTGAGGCGTGCCGGGTTATCATGACGGTGTTCAGGCAGGAAAACGTGGATGACTACTACGACACCGGAGAGGAGCTCGGCAGGTACCGGGGCTGGGGCGCGCGTCCCTGGGCTGTGGGAGTGTGTGATACCCCCACCCGCCGGGGTGGGGGACTGTAAACACTTGTAGTTTGAATTAGGGGGAGGGGTATCTCCCTCACCCTTCCAAGAAATGGGCGGATGGCAGCGAAAGGAGAACCCGAGGAAGGCCGGGGACCAGAAATAAATCGCCTCAGCCCCAGGGGTGGGGGAGCAGCCGTGCCGAGTGGCTGTGGTGCACGGTACAGCAGTCGGACCCCCCTGCACCAGCGTGGCATGAATTCGTGCTCTGTAGTCTTAGCCCCTCTGAGACAATGAAGCAGATGCTAGGACTCTGTAGCTACAGTTAGCCCAAGTGAGAGTAGAATACTACAGATTAATAGGCTTTAAATACTTTAATGCTTTGCTTCTATGAATTTTCAGCGTGGCACGCTCTTCTGGTAGGTGGTAGATTCCATCTTGACAGATGTTGATGTTGAGCTTGGATTTTGAAACTCCCTGTGACTGGGAAGGTCGGTATTGGCGATTGTTTCGGTTTCATTTGCTTTCTAATGTTAATCTTTACAATTCCCTGAGAGGCTTCTGTGGCTATCTGGATGAAACGTCCTAGTTTCATGGTGAACAGATTTCTTTAGAAGCATCTGAGAACTGCTTGCTGTTTCCTTTGAGCTTCCACAGAGGTTTTGAGCTCTGCTTTATCATGTTAGCCAAAAAAACTCAGTTTTCATGTCTACATTTAAAATGCAGTTGATGAAATTTGTGGTGTGTATGCGTTATGAGGAAAGCAGGCAAAAGGACTTAAAAACAAACAAAAAGTACCTGTGTATTTACAGTGTGCGCGTTGATATTTATATTTTTCCATGCACACCTGATGTCCCCATACAAAGCTTCCTTTTTCTTTACAAAAAGGAAATTTAAAAACATACCCGAGAATTACCTAGTAAAATTACTGAAGTTGGGTTTAACTAAAAAATATTCTAAGGTTCATATGATAGTGAAAGAATGCAAGCAATTTAATAAAAGATACTGTTATAGATTACTTTTGTATATGTTTAATGATGACCCAAAACATTGGTAGGAACCTGTGCTGAGATTTAGTGAGTGAATAAGAAGGAAAGCTCTGAAAAAATCACATTTCATGGATATGTTTAAGATGAAGGAATAAAAGCATGAGTTTGAAATACTTTGTTTAATTGGAATCAAATCACTTTATTTCTGTAGTTTACAGCAAGCTAAGTGGTGTATGAAGTTTTCATTTGGGGCTTGAAAATTTAAAAAAAGTGAAAAAATATATTTTAGTTCTGTTCTTGTAGGAAGCTCTGATTATGTAAATTCTGCTGTTAAGGGGGGGGTGACTGAAGTTAAGGAATGAATATTGTTTTATGGATTCAGTATATTAAGCTTGTCTCTATTAAGATCTCTTGGTAGAATTTAAGAGAAAAAGAAAAATGAAGCTTCCTGGGACTGATGAAAGAAGTCTAGGATCTTCCTTTTGTGGGCTCAGTGACAGGGGAAATGGTCTGCTGATTTGTCACTTGTGTTTGTCACTTTGATTGTGGCTCTGTCTTCATTTCTGTGTATAACTTTCTCCTCACTGTGAAAGACTAATTGCTGAAGTGGTTATTAAATAATTTATGTGACCTAGGAATTTCAAAGAAGTGCTCTGACAAATGGAATTGGGGATTTAGAAAAAATAAATATACTTACCCACCTAGCTTGTATAGCTGAAATTGTCCTTTGCCAAAGGAAGGGGCAAATGCTTGGCTTTCTCTGAAGGTTTTTGAAGTCTTGTGGCTTGTATGTCTGCCTGCCAGAAAACAAATCTTGATGGACATGTAGGAAAGACACTGTGTGTGGAGTTATGTGCCACTGTGGAGACAAAGGTGAAGGCTGGAGTCCAGTGACTGAAAAGGGGATTTGACAGGTATTTGGCACAAATTCAGGATTGTCTTTAAAAGGTGGGATATAGTTTCTAAGCAGTGAGTTACGAGCAGACCAGCACCTAAGATTCAAGGCTTTACCTCTGTATCTTTAGCCAGCATCTAACTATAACGGTAGCTACTTATTAGAGGAGTGGACTCAGGTAAAGTCCATAGTTAAAGGAGGGAAAATGGGTTTAAGAGTAGAATACATTTTATTGCTATTTTACTGTTAGAAAAATTGTGTGTGTGTGTGTTGCCCAAGTCTTCTTTAAAACCTTTCTGCCAACTGTCAAGGACTTTGTAAAGTGTTCTGACTTTACCAGTATTGTGTTGGAGGAATGACAAATTAAATGGACCACTGTACAGCCATTTGGCTCCAAAACCCAGCTTAAAAACTTGCTAGGTTTATAATGTTGAAAAGCTAACCTATCCACTCTGACCCTCGGGATCTTAGTATGTGAATGAGAGGCCTGGTGCTTGCTTTTGGCTGTTGGGAAAATCAAGTAACATAACATACATACAAATATTTTATTAGCAGTAGAAAGTTGAACAAATATAGGTATTATTCATAGGTCTGGCCAAAACTTTGAGTTTTGTGCCAGGTAAGCCAGCAGTGTTGTGTGAGCTGTGAGGGAGAAGGGCCTCTCTGCTAATTGTGGCAAACACACCTCCAGCCTTGAGCTGTCACACCTTCCACACTGAAGCAGGTTGCAGTGGTAAATAGGGACTGGTTGTCTTTAGAGGACTGTTTGGTGACCTTTGACTTTGACTCCAGGAGGCCCTCCAGGATCTAACCCTCTATCCCAGGAGGCTAACAGAACTGCTTCCATCGTGGGCAGTAGTCTCCAAGATGAGTGCTTGTAAATGTGGTTTTCTGCCTCTCCTGTTACACTGGTGTTTTCATGCCCCAGGATGCCCTGCCATCTCTTATCAGTTGGCATTTAGGGCAGCTGCAGGCTGGCTTGCCTCACTGTAGGCTCTGGTTACAACTTTGGCCTAATCTGGGAACCTCATCACACATAGGTTCCCAATGACTGGCCTTCTTCTCAGTCCTGCTGTCTTACCTTGCATGATCTCAAGATCTAAGTCCTGGTTCCTTAATAAGCTGTTGCAAGGGAAAAGATGATTTTTTTCCCTTTTCAGGAGCTAAATGACTTGTGTGAGACACTCCTTTGGTCCACAGCCATGGCCGCCCTGTGAGGTGCTCCTCTGCTGGCTTTTTACTGTCTTGTGTTGCTTCTTGTTGCTGGCCAGTAGGTTCCTTCAGGCTGCCCTCAGTGGTTCAGGTTGCAGTGCATGCCCTTGAGGGTGTGCAGTGTGCAGAGGGATGAGCCAGTGGACATGGCCGGTGTGGCGTGGAGACCACAGTGGTGATGTAAGGTGGAGAAAATGATGTTGATGTTGATGCTCTAGGAGAGGCAGTATGCAGTGCGGGAGAGCGTTCACACACTCAGAATGCCTGGAGATCCCTGTGTTGGGAAGGTATTGTGAGAATTCAGTGCCTCCAAACATGCAACACATTGTCACTTCTAGTAGATTATATTTAGTTACCTATTTGCCACACCATTGCATTTTATTACCCTGTTATTCTCTTGGTGCTGTGACCTTGAACTTATTCATATTTAAAAAAAAAATTCTAATGCCTAATTAAATGCATGGTAGCTAGTAGATGCCCAATAAATTCATGCCGATTGAGTGATTGGATCGATATATGGAAAGCACCTTGAAAAAGTGTCTAAATATGAGGCCTTCAATAATTGATGACTATGGTGAAGATGAACACTTAGGATATAAATGCTGCAGCTCGTAAAAATAACAGCTGTTTTTGATTCTATGTTCTCTGTGGCTGAATAGTAATGAGCACAGCAGCCAAAACTTCCAAGCACAAGATCAGTTTTAAACAGAACAAATGAAGCGGAGCATTAAATATTTTACATTGGTTTGGATGATGCTTGGAGGCTAATAATTCAAATTTATAGTGTTCTCCTTTTGGCATAAAATCCATAAGCATTTTCATTGAAGTAAGCAATCGCTCTGAGGTCTGCCTGTGCATGTTTTGGTGTTTCAGTGGGTTTTGGTGGTGGCAGGAAGAGGTCCTGAGTGTAGTGACACCCTGTATCCCTAGAAGAGGTGCGAGTTTGGGGGGTTTCTTTGGAAGCGAGCATCACGGTCGATGACTGAGATCGCACTGTGAGGGCTGTGCTGAGTGTGGTTTTCCCTTTGGATTTCTGACTCAGAATACTCTCAGGTGTTTCCTCTGATAGGAAAGGTGTCGAAGTTTTAGGAGAGATAAAGTTCAAATCCAGTCATGAGCTGCATACCAGTGCTTATAATGGAGCTGAAAAATTCCTGTCATGTGGTGATGTCATTGCCATTGTAACGTCACTTGACTCACTGCTATAAGTGTGTGGTGACACTGGTGACAAACCTGCTGTACTGCCAGTCCTGTGAAGTGTAGCACATACAATAATGTGCAGCACATGATGCTTGGTAATATTAATAAATGACTTACTGGTTCATGTGAGCCATACTTTTAGTTATTTTAGTGTGTACTCTTATTAAAGAAAAGTTGCCTGTGAAGCACTGTACCTTATTATGCCAGTATCAACCTCCTCTGGGTCTTACCTGTCTCTGGGTTGCATCGTGAGACCCTAACGAGCAGTCCACCTGCGTCCTTGGGTTCATGTAACTGTGCTCTTCATGTTAGCACAGTGAAGATGCCGCATGTGCCATGCTTAGCTCGCATCGTGTGAGGTGATTCCTGACTGTGCCTATGTTAGTGATGTCTGCAGCCTGGTGTGTTGCAGGAAGCCTAAGGCCTCTCTTCAGGTGGTGTGAGTGGGCAGGGGTGGTGTCAGGAGTGGAGTTTGTCTGAACGCCGCTGTCCATCATTGTGGCTGTGTTTCTGTGCTACTCAGGGTAGCATCACTAGGTTCAGTGGGGCCAAACTGCAGAGGCTGTGAAATGTTTATTAGGTGAGGAAGGCAAAGGGCCTGACTTCCTGCGCTGCCATGGCCTTAATTTACCATAGGCTGTGTCTTACACAGCTATTAGGAAAGTTGGAGGCCGGTGACATTGAAAAGCCCAGCAGAGCCATGAAAACACACTGTGAATTTATGGAGATGGATGCTTGGGTTGATTTCAGAAGAGGCGACTTTGTCTCTTTTAGTTTATCGGCAGTGCTATAACCTTGAAAGCACAGACTAGTTCCTTCCATATGGGGTGGGAGGAGAGGATGAGCAGGCAGCAAAAGGTGTGATCTATGGTTGCTGGTTACCCACTGAGGTGGGGTATGGGGTCAGAGTGACAAGGTCAAGATTACGTTGCCTGTCTCAGCAGAGAAATGTGTTGGGGCAGTCATTCTTACTTGTGGCTGTGGTAGTCAGGGTTTGCAAGGAGGACGACACACATAATTTATAGTATTATTTATAATGGTCACCCAAGGAGTCAAATACAAAGGAAGCGCAGTAAATCTGTTTACACACGAAAGACCGGGGGAATCTAGCCCAGGGCCTGGATCCCACAGCAATGTCCTGCACAAGTTCAGCTGAAGACCTAGAGCCCTTGACAGTGCCTCCCATAAGTCCAGCTGGAGGCCTAGAGCCCATGACAATGACTCATGCGAGTCTGCTTCACAGATCTGCGCTTGGAAGGCCCAGAGGTCAGCAGTGGAAGCTAGAAAGTCTGTGCCAGCAGGGTGAAGGAGCTGTGCCATCAGGCAGAGGGTTCTGCACTAGAGCCAGGAAGCATCACTCAAAGTAAGAAGCAGGGCTCCCCTGAAAGTACCACAGCCTTCCTCAGTGACAACGAGGTCCCGAGCTCCACTGTGACAAGCTTTTGGAGACTGAACAGCACACATTTTCTCTTTTGGAGCCAGGAAGCAATGCTCAAAGTAAGGACTAGGGCTCCCCCAAAGTGAACCAGAGTCATTCTCAGTGACAAGGTCCTGAGCTCCTCTGACAATGAGAACAGCCAAGTTCATATCAGGAAAGGAGCTCAGTGAGCTCCTCCAGGAGAACCCACAGCAACAGGGTAACAACAGCACCAAACAACAATGCTAACTTCTCCTTCTCCAGTTCTCCTTTTATGTTGGCAGGATCCTCAGAACCCCCACTCCCACTCTAACCCCAGCACCACGCTGATTCAGTTCAGCTTGTGTTAAGTTGACCACCAGTTTTTAATCCACCACAGAAGCCAATTGCTGTACCTTCAACTCAATCAAGCATTTGTTCAAATGAAATAAAACATAGCCTAAGTAGGAATTTAGTTTTTGACCATGAGACAAAGGATGACACCTTCTGACGGGAGCAGCTTCCACTGTTGCAGTCTGTCCCAGGGTCTCCGAGGTGAGCCTGGAGAGAGCCCAGGCAGCCAGCATGACCTCCTTTCTCATCAGTCCAGTCCATGCAGAGCCAGGTTGCTTGGCTTTCCCAAGATGGCTGGTTAGGAGTGCAAGGGACACAGAACACGGTAGCTACGTGTTTTTCAGGATTTGACAACTTTCCCCTTTTGAAGCCAAATAAAAAATCAATAGTTAGGAGAGCTGTTCACCGCCAGTCTTCCTCTGTGCGTGTGCTGGAAAGGAGGCTTAGGATGGAGAGTGGCCACAGCGTGGAAGCCTTCGCCACAGACACCCCAGGCCAGCAGCTTTGCTCTTTACCCCAGAACTCTCCCAGGCCTCCCCAGCATGCAGGTACTTGTGTGACCATCCCGTGGCTTGTGCCCTGCAGTTACAAATGGAGTTAGCATGTGGCATGACTGTAGTCAAGCCCCAGAGTTAATAGTTACATTTTTTAGAAAGTTCACAAAACACTTTCATAACTGTTTAACTTTTGATTAATATAAAGTCTGAGGAATCTGGCCTCTGCCCTGCGGTTTCACCTCCTGAACAACCAGCAGTTTCTCATTTCACTGAGCAGAGCTAGTCTGTCCAGCTCAGAACTGGTAAGTGAGTGTGTGGGACTTTATGTAGAAACAAATAATTATTACTTTGGTTTGTTGGAATAATCGTTCCAGACAAAAATGCATTGCTTTTGAATCTGGAAGGAAATTATATAGCAATATAAGTATTTATAATAAATACAGTGTGTTACTTTTTTAGTACTCTAAATGAATTCCTTGAAATGTACAAGAGAGGGTGGAGGGAAATGTTGGCATTTGGATTTTCTACATTTTCTGCTGAAATGGGTTTAAGAGATCTTTCTCTGACTAGGACATCTTTTTTTAGGTAAAACGAAATGTATGGTTGTGTCCTCACCCTTGATTTAATGTGCAGGATAGGGTTTTGTAAAGAAAAAGTCTAAAATATATAGTAGTTTTTGTCATGTTTTCAGTCCCAATCCAAAGTCAAACAGAAGGATTGAGAGTGCTAGTCACCCACAGGGCGCAGGCCATTGTGGCACCTGTTTATTACTTCAGCCTTGTTTGGATGTCGAGAGCGTGCATGGCTTATGCTCACCTGTGGTAACTGAGGTAGTGTCGCTTTCCTCACAGAAAGGGTTATGAGGCTTTCTCTTTCTGTGCTACCTGTGGACATTTCCATTGTGAACATGGGAAATTTTGCTTAATAACCTAACACATCTTCAGAAATGCCAGTAAGGGAGAAGGTTGGGAGGATGTTTGTAATTTTTTCCCCTTTATAAACTGATTCAATTTTGGATAAAGGGAACATAATATTTGAGCACATGTGCTTTTAAATTGCTGATCCCCAGAGTGTAAAAAGTTTGTACTGATGATACTTACATTCATACGCCTGATGGTTTTGGCTGGAAATTTGCTTATGTATATGACTTCTCTTTTGGATCATACTTTATTTTCTATCACAACTGCTGCTTTATGTTTATTTATATGTTTGTGATAAACGATACTGTTTTTAAATATTTTGGTATTACAGGTTATTCATCCTAAATCACAAGATATAGAATCTAAAATGCTCTAAAATCTGAAACTTTGTGTGCTGATGTGGTGCCTTAGATAGAAAGTTTCACAACAGGAAACTTTGTTTCATGCACAGAATTATTAAATGGGTTGTACAAAAATCATTTTCGGGCTGTAGAATAAGCTGTGTAGGAAACAAAGATGTTTGGTGTCTAGACTTGGGTCTTATTCCCAAGATATCTCATTGTGTACCTGCACATATTCCAAACATCAGAAATCTGGTCATTTTGGATAAGAGGTACTTAGTTTCTGTACATTTTCACTTACAAGAATGAAATAATTTCCATTATTCAGTATTTCTGCCTATAGTTCTTTTTTTTTTTAACCTTTGAAGTCATAAAACTGTTCTTTTCTTTTTCTTTCTTTTTGAATGCTGGGTATTGGACCCAAGACCTTGTGTCCTTGTGCATACAAGGCAAGCACTCTACCCCTGACTTCTATCCCTAATCCAACTTTTTCTTTTTAACATAAAGATCGTCAGAATATTTGAAGCCTTGTGACAATCGTCATACCATACCCACAGTATAGAATTTTCCTTTTGAACAGGAAACACAGAGAAAGTGACCAATGCTTTTTTTTTAATGCCATTCTGCAGAGGGTCAGGTTTTGCCTGTCTGTCTGCCTAGCAACTCATGTGTCTGTCCATAATTGGGCTGCATGTGAAGAGAGGAGGTAGGTTATGTGTAAGTGAGATAAGAAAAGAAGAGCGGAGGGCTACATGGAAGACGGTAGGAAGCAGTCAGGTTTTACTATTGATTCAGTTCTGACCATGTCTGCTTTTCTTTGAGAAGTTCCTCTAAATGACTTTGCTTTTTTTTTTTTTTAACCATACATGGTTTACGGATAAGCAGCAGAAATGTGTGTCCCTGGGAAAGTGATGGAAGACTGCAACCCTTTGAGTGTAATATTTAATAAACTGAGTTACAATCTGTTGCCTCTACAGAAAAAAAAGCTTGGATGGCATAGGTACGTACTATAGAGAAGGCTTTTAATAGGTAACTGCTGAAGTTGTAAAGGCAGATTAACACGTGATGCGCAGAGATGTTATCCACAGGGATTTGACAAAAATACTAAAAAGTTATTTGCTACATGAAAAGTACAAGTCGAATATTCCTAGTCTACAAATCTAACATGTTCTTCTTGATTTTGATATGGAGTCTCACTGTGTTGTTCAGGCTGTGTTTAAACTTGCCATTCTTTTCTTGAAAATTAATTTTTTTGGTTGACTTTTACCATAACACTGATCATATTTATCTAGTGAATTTGTACCTACACATAGTACAGCTTAATTTTTTTCCCCATTCCACAGTCTTCCCTTTAGTCTTTCTTCCCTTCTCCCTTTGCAAAACATTGTTTCTGTTCATTTCCTTCCATTCCTTTTTACCCTGTTCCCTCCCTTCCTTGCCCCCTCGCCAGCCTCCTGAGCAGCTGGGTTTACAGAACACACCACCACCTTTGGCTGATTTGGGAATGCTGTGGTATCTCCAACTTCGAATACCATTGTGATGCTCAGAAACACTCCTGGTCCCAAGAATTTCAAGAAAGGGATACTCAAAAGTATAATATCTTCTTGGCTTACAACTCAGTATAATGGAAGACATTGATTGCCTGGAAATTCCAGTGTACTCCTGTGATAGAAGGTAGACAGCTGTCTACTCAGAGTGTCTGCAGTCAGTCTGTGAACTGCTGTGGTGCCAAAACTTTCCTCTGGTGTGGCTGTTATGAGCACCTCTGGCTTCAGACAGTCACGGTGTCTTTCTTTTCCCACTGCCATGTATCAAGGAGCCCTTTTCTTCTGGTTCTGGTCACTCATCATGAAAGGGCCTCTTGTAGATGGCTGGCAGGGCCTAGCTGACTGAAGTCATGACTGCTCTTTTTCTCACCATTGTCATGGGAGATGGGGAAAGGAAGGTATTCACTGTATTCCCATGAAGAAATTGATAAGGGTTTGTTCCAAGCTCTGTCATCACTTCCCTATCACAAGAGCTTCCATCCTCTGGCTCAGTTGTTTGGGAGAGGAAGGGAATTAGTACAAACAGAATATTTTCCAGTCCATGCCTACCTCCCCACCCCTTCTTTGGCTCTGAGAGATAAGAGTGCTTGAAAAATACAGCAGTGGAGAAGGGAAATGGAACCCTAGTGGCATTGCAGAAACATGCAGTGCTTTGGTTTTTTTCAGAGTGATTTGGGCATTGGGTGAGTATGTCCTGCTCTGGGACCAATTAAAATGGACAATCCCTTGTAAGCCTCATCTTTAGAAGTGACACACTTTTCAATGCATATAATTTTAAGAGTTATATATTAGAGAAATACAGCAACATTTTAAGGGCGATAAAGAGATATTAGGGAGAAGTCAGGTGCATATGATCTGGAGAATGAGAGGCAAATGTAAATGGTGTACCCAGGAACTTACCAGTCTGTGCAGCCTTCTCCAGAGGGAGTTCTGGTAGGTCTGCATCAGGGCTCTGGTTCTTGATTCTCATGGCCAAATATGATTTGGATTAGATAGTGGGCCACTTTGTATTTTCTTTGTATTGGAGATTGAACCCAAGGCCTTCACACTGAGTGATGCCCCCAGTCCTCCCAGTCCTTTACTTCTTCTTTTTTTTTTTTTCTATTGTGAGGCAGGATCTTGCTGAGTCACTAAGTTGACCAACCTGTGCCCAGGTGTAGTCCTCCTCTCTGATGCCAGCATGCAGGTGTGCACCACGGTGCCCAGCTTGGATTCTTTTATAATTGGCTGTGTGTGTGATTCTTGACTACCTCTGTGGATTTTAAGTTCTCTGAGAGGAAAGAACATGACTTTTTGTATCTCCTCTGTTGATTGGGATTAAACTAAGCACGCAGTAGGCATTGCTTATTTGCTTCATGAAGGTGCATATCCAAAAACTAAAACAGTGGTTCAGATCTGCCTTAGTCCATTTTTGCTATGCTAATGCAGTGTTACAGGCTGAGTACAGAGCAAAGCAAGTCATTCTGTTCATGATCCTGGAGGCTGGAAAGCCCAAGGGCATGGTGCCCACATCTTGGAAAGACATTAGTGCCTTGTTAATCCTGTAGCAGAGGTGAAAGGGCAAGAGCAAGCCAGCAAGAGAAAGCTTGAAGGATTGATCTGCTTTTTATAGCCACCCACTCTCAGGAAAGCTAAACTACTGGTACAGTAGCCACACAAATCTGTCTAGAGCACTTCCCTTTAGGCTGGAGTCCACAGATTCTGGCACTGGGGATCGGGTTCACCATAAGGTTTGGAGGGAAGACAAAAATTATAGCAGGACCAAGATTCCTGATGCCACAGCATGGTTCCCACGGTGGAGTCACTTGACTTTTGTGGGACTCGGTTTTTTCTTTTATACAGTGTGGATAATTGTGATACCTACTCTGAAGACTGCCATGTGAATGAACACGATCTGTGTGAAGTTCTTAGCACGGAACTAGGCACACAGCCAATAGGTGGCAGCTGTTTAATAATACAGAGAGCAAGAGTGACAGAGGGAAAGAAAGAGAGAGACTTGTAAACTGTCCCTGGATCTGTGCTCCTGGGTCTTTGTCTTCTCTGTGTTCCTGGTTCATTCCTCACTTGCATGGCCAGGATCTGGCCTGGATCCTCAAAGTAGGTTTGTCTGCAGATCCTTTCTTCCTCTCGTTTCCTTTTTCCTCTCCCTTTCTCCCTCTCTGGTCCAGGTTGCATAGTAGGTGCATTCTGCCTAGCTTGGCTTTGTTTACCTGGCCTAGATGTGCCTGCCACACCCTGACTGGCTTGGACCCAGGCCTCAGTTTCTCTGCCGGTCTCTGACCATGTGCTAGGTACATGGCACTTAGAGTTCCCAGGATACACATTAATGCAGAATTTAGCTCTGCTTTTGAGTGTGGGGTACTGGGGCCTTGTTTAAACAGATGTCTTTGCCAAAGCCAGCAGACACTATGGGAGTGAGACGCTTAGTTTAGGAGGCTCTGTTAAGAGGAAAAGAGATGCATTCAAGGAAACAAAGAGCAGAGCTGCGCTGGAGCCCGGAGCTGGCTGCTGCTCAGCGAGGAGCTGCTCGGAAATGCTTTGAGGGAACACCATGCTGGCATTGTTGGGAACTGAGACTGGATCTTGGCATATAAATTCAGCTTTTAAATATGGTGTGTTTTAAGTTGGTGAATGGTAGGTTTCATTTTCTTAGCTTATGTTTTTGATTGAAAAACTGCAAGCAGGCAGAAGCACTTGAAGTTTACTCAGGGGAGCAGTGATTGATTTTTCTTGTGGATCTTTATGGAGAGTGGAGTGTGGGCATCTGAGTTGCTGATCGAGATGAGCTTGTTACAGAATGTAAGACATACAGCAGATCCAGAGGCCCCATTCATTTCTGACACACTAATTTGAGATGTGAGAATGGGTATTTGGCCAAGCCAGAATTGTCAGTGCCAAGAAAAGCCTATTAGGTTGGTGGCTGAAAGGGTGGATTGTTAGGGTTTGCTTAGTGGCAGGCTCTGCCAGCTGCTGTGAGTAAATGCCCACTTGGGTGTCTGAGTGCTGGCCCTTGTTTGCCTGGAGTGGGATATGGTTCGTTCAAGGAACATAGCTGCTGAAGGTGAAGCTGCTTTGAAAGGAATTTTCTTTCTTTTTTGGCCTATTTGGTAGATAGCTTCAGTTTATAGAAAAGAATATTAAGCTCTCACAAATCTGAAATGGAAAATGCCTTAAAGTAAGATCTGTAAGGTGAGTTCAGGTAAAATATCAAGGTGTGACTCTGCTAAATTGAAACCATAATTTTGACCATTTTCACTCATTCTCAAAAACCGAGTGTCTGCTGAGTGATGTGCTGCAGGCTGAGTACTGAGCATGGCCCTGTTGTCCTAATAAACTTCTAACCGAATCGAGGGGATGGATTTTTTATCACCAACCCCATTAGGAAGTCTAAACACAATGAACAGGGGTCAGGGTATGCTGCAGTGGCAGAGCAAGTACAGGGCTGTGGGTTGGATCATCAGCATCAGGCAAAAAACAAACAAACTGAGATGAAGCATGAAAAATTGTTTTAGAATTCAGGCCAGGAGAGATCATCGTGACCTAGAGGATTCATTCATTCATTCACTCATTCACTCACCCATTCATTCATTCAGATTTTGTGGAGGATGTAAAAGTATGAACAGGTATGTTCAGGTGTGGGCATGTACTGTATATCGTCTCTGTCCATAGGTTCCTTGGAGAAATCTGGTAATCCAAAATGGAGGATGGGAAAGAAAGCTAACATTTACTAGGGACCCCGGTAGGTCAGCCCCTGGGGTGGCTGTGTAGAGAAGGAGAGCAAGCCTCAGAGCGGCGACTCATCTCTGATGGGATGTGCCATAGCCTGCAGTTGGCCTCTTGCACTGCAGTGTGCTGCCTGGAAATCAGGTCTTGAGTGGTGTGACTCACTTTTTGACCTGTGTTTCAGTTAGTGTCCAGAGAAGTTTAAAGTGTCTAGCACAGTGCTAGTTCGTAAAACATGTTTAATACATTTTATTTGTTGCTTCCTCAGAGCCAGGGATTTGTGTCCTCAGCACCGGTGACAGATAGTGGGCTCTAGATGAATTTTTGTCATATGGGGTTCCCCGGCATTGCAGATGTTGAGTAGCAGCCACGGCCACTACCCTGGGGTACCATTACCACTGTCACCCCTACTGTGACACAGAAATGAATTCAGCTGTTGCCAGGTGTCTGTTGGGGGCAAAATCCTCCCTCTTAACTGGAGCGAGCCACTGGGCTTCAAGATCAGCACAGATCACCCCTGACTGATGGGCTTCTAGAGCTGAAGCCCTGCAGGGGTCCGTATCCCGTGAGCTTCTGTGGAATGAGCTGAAAATGCATTGACCTTGGGTGTCTGGAATGGGGGAGGGAAGAGAAGAAACTGCTGAATGGTGTGAGTGCAAGGTCTGACTTGTGTAGGCTGCCCCAGAGTGCACCCCGTGACCTGCCTGTGTCGCAGCGATCTGGGGCGGGGCTGAATGAGTAAGGCTCAGAGGACCTGCTGGCCCGAATCCCTGCTGACACTCCCTGATGCAATAGTACACACGGGTCACTGCCCCATCTTTGTGCCTGTCACCATGGTAATTACATGTCTACTTTATGGTTACTTCCTTCAGACTGGAAGTTCCTGTGATCTGGGCCTGTGTCATGCTTTCTGCTGCAGCACCGAGCATGAAAAGTGGGAGGTCCACTTTCCATGTAGCACAGGAATGGAAAATTTACCTCAGTTGTTGGGTGGAACCAAACCCAATGTGATTAAGTTTAACAGATGTGAAGATGAAACCAGAGAGAGAAAGAAGAGTTGTTCCCATGCAGCAGCAGGGAGACATGGCATGACCATTTGGAGAAGATTATTGGGGCATTGCTAATTTGCAAATGTCCTGGGAATCAGTCCTCATCACTTCATTAAAAGGAAATATGGCTTTCATGGAAATTGAACACCATGGAAATTGAACATCCACATCAGGAAAGTATTGGTCTCTGTTTTCCCTGAGGTCATCCTACCTATGGTACCTGATGTGGCATTCTGTTCTAGGTGAGAAGAAAGCAAAGTCAAGAGCCCCATCATCTCAAGAATAATTTATTTTATTTAGCTTTGAAGTCAAGTGCTGTTACTGCTGGGCCCCCTACCAGACTTGGTAGCTGATGGACTTCTGGAATGTGATTGGGTCATGCAGGCGCTAACTCCATCAGCAGATCAGCTCACTGATGAGCTCATTGATGGTCTTATGGGGAGGTGATGAAATGGGAGAGGCGGCTGGTTGGCAGGAGTGAGTCATGGGAGCCTGACCATGGGGACTGCACTGTATCGCCCATGAAAGGAGTCTCTGACTTGGGGGGGAAGTTGAATTGACAACATCTGAGGATCTCTTCTGGCCCTGTGGGTCTGGGACAATTTGCAGGGAGCCATGTGGATAACAGTGTGTCAGAGCCTTGGTCACCACAGGAGCTGCTGTTTTGCTCACTGCTGTTTCCTCCCCCTTTTCAGGGTCAACTTGACCAACCTTTTCTACCCACTACTAATGACTGCTTCTTCCCGGGTCTTTCCCACCTACAACCTCTGTTCCCTGCAGCTGTCAGCCACTTTCTAGTATTTTTCCCCAGCTCCAAACCCTGAACCCACTGAGCTGAATCTGCAGAGAGAGCATAGAAGGAAGTGTGTGGCCTTGTGAGGCTCACGATCCCAGGGCAGCCTAGATAGCTCGTCCTCATTTGCGAAGGGCAGTGCATGCTGACGAGAAACATGTGGTCTGGCTGAATGTGCTTGTTTCTGACCTCGTCTGGGTGTGGAAGTTGGGGCTGTCTCCAGCACGGTTCCCTTTTTCTGTGTCTCCACTGGGTTCAAGCTGGAGGTTGGGTAAGACAAGGACCCCTGCATGCTGCCAGCCAACCCTGCAGTACCCATATGGCCACCTCTAGGGATAGCTCACATCACCTGCACCCTGAAAATGCCACCTTGCCTCTGGAGTCTGAGTCACCCATCCAGGGCCAGCGCTGGGCTCAGCCAGCTGTGGCAAATACTGCAGGTTCTTCCTTGCCCTTCTTTGCTGAGCCAGGGCTCTCTTCTGTTGCTGTCTTACCTTGGTCCACCCCCCGCTACCTCCCAGATTCTTTTTTTTTTTTTTTTACCTCCCTGATTCTTGCAAGGGTGCTTCCTGCTCTGCTTTTCATGAGTTGTATTTTAACCTGCTTACAGCTGGTTCCCCCCCACCCAACCCTTTAGGCTGATTTCCAATTTTTAGTCAAAGCTAGTTGTAAACTCCTTGCTTTGATTCTCTTTCTATTCTCACAGGCCCTCTAGTTTCCGCCTTACCCATAGGCAGGTGGTAAGCATGCCCTGTGCCATGGGTATCCCCCAGCTGCCTTATTATTCTTGCAGCTATCCTTTCCTCCTGGGGCCTTTTAAAGGCACCCAGTTAACTCTGGGGACACCTAGCAGGAGGTGCAAAGAATGCTTTTTGCCCTGGCCACTTAGTGCTTTCAGATGTGCTAACCAAGGCCCAGGAGGGCTGTGGAGGTGAATTGGAGCAGCTTGGTGGGGAGAGGAGGGAGAAGACTGGGATTTATGTGGAAGAAACTGGATAAGAAGAGAAAGAGTGCTAGCAGGAAACTGGATCCTCCTGGTGGTCCAGACAGGTCACAGGATGGTCAGATACGTGCTGACACGGGACAGGAGGAACCACAGAGGAGGGCCACCCATGTCGGCAGCTCCCCCCTCCACCATGCTCCCATTAGCCAGACACAGTGGGAAGGCCTTGCAGGGAGCTGGCAGTGTGCAGGGAAGAGGGGAGGACAAGTGGAGAGCAGTCAGGGAAGGGAATCCACTGTGTCAGCTGCGTTACTGCTTCCGTCTGTTGGTGCAGGTGCTTAATGTCTGCGCTTCCAGTGTGCTAGACCTTCTTCTCTATCTTGTGATCTGGGTTTATATTTCATTTTCCCCATTGAATCATTCCTGAGCATCTCACCCCAAATTGGTGCCATGCTAGGGCAATACTCATCTTGCCCTAAGACTCTTCACTATTGCTGTTCACTGTTCTCTTTTCTCCCTCTCTTCTTCTTCCTCCTCCTCTCTCTCTTTTATCCCTCTCTTCTTTTCTCCCTCTCTTCTTCTTTTTCCTCCTCTTCCTCCTCCTCCTCCTCTTCTTCTTCTTCTTTTTCTTCCTTCTCTCTCTCTCTTTCCCCAAGGATTTTGCTTAGATTATAAATGCCCAAAAGGTATCATAATTCCTATGAATTTAAGGGTGGACTGACCATCAGCCCAACTGCTGGGCATGTATCAGAAGGAAATGAGATCAGTTAAGGTGAAAAGCTATCTGCATCTCCATCTTCACTGTAGCATTGTTTACTGTGGCCAAGATAATGGGGTCAACCAAAGAGTCCATCAGAGGATGAATGGAAAAGAAACTGTGGTGTAAACCACACTACAGGTACCAAAACCATGATGGTCAAGTTTCTTATTCTCGTATAACCTATGCAAGCTTCCTGTGTACTTTGTTATATCTAGATAGCTTATCATAGCTAATGCAATGTAATACAGTGTAAAGATTCTAACACTGTATTGTTTGGGTTAACGATGATGAGGAAAATGAACACATTCAGGGCAGATGCAGCATGGTGGGCCTAATGATGCATAAACTCCAAACCCGAGGTTGGGTGGATCCAGGAGGGCCGATTAAGATGCGTAGTGTGTGTTCATGCAAATGTCTACATCTTGTGAGTGATGCTAGGAGATGGGTGACAGCTCTGTAAGGCAATGTGGTACCCAGTGTCACTCTGCAAGTGGAAGAGAGTAAGATTCAGACAAGACTGTTACATCTTTTTCATGTAGTATGTTAATAATTTTCCTTACACCCTCTGGTCTTTACATCATATCATTGATAGGTTTAAGTTCATAGCGGGAGCCATGCCTAACAGGGAAAAATTCGAATGACCCACTTTCCGCTGCAAAGGAAGCAATGGCAGCCCGGGTCCTGCTTTTCCCCTTGTCATGGCCTGTGGTGCTTGGTAGGAGAATCACAGATGTGTGCCGGGCCTGGGAGCCGCCCCACGTGCCTTTTGCCCTGGTGGTCTCACTTGCACAGTTGAACCTGAGGGACCTGGAGTGAGACTACAGCAACTCTCACTGCCACCCACCAGCTAGGCAGGTCCAATTCACTGTCTTTTAATGTTGCTTAAAAATTGGAGATTCTTGCAAGTGCTAGGTTACGTGTTTGATTCCCGGTACCAAAAATCAATCAATCAATCAATCAATCAATCAATAAAATGATTCTTGGGGCCAGGGATTTAGTGTAGTAGCAGAGTGTCTGCCTTGCAAGCATGAAGTTATGAGTTTGATCCCTGGTACCAAAAATAAGTAAATTGGAAATCTGCAAAAACAAAGGACATCTTGATGTAGAATTGACATCTTTCCTGGTGAATTTTAATTGATTCTAGTACTGGTAAAAGGTGTGTTTTGGGTTCTAAAATGAGTTCAGAGAAGAGCTCAGATTCACACCCAGGGAGAAGAAAGGGTGGGGGAACCAACTGGGAGGAAGACCAGCTTCTTGTACTGAGGCTTTGGGAGTCTTGCCAGCTTTACAAGGTATGAATTAGCCTGCTGGGCACTCAAGGAGGGAACAGAGGAGTCTGTGGGGCCCAGCACCCCTGTTTAGAAGGGAGCAGGAACAGTAGGGGACAGCAATTTTCAACCCCACACTCCACTTCCTTCTGAGGTAATAAAAGGTTTAAGGACAGGAAGACAGTTTATTGAAAGTTCAAAAACACAGCAAAGTTGTTTGGGAACAAGTGTTTAAATATCAGCTCCTTTTGGGTGGGAAGAATGAGAATCTGGTAATAACTTACGGCTTACATGATTACCTTTTGACCTTGCAGATTTGTGCTGCTTTTGTAAACTGGGAAACCAGAAGTCGAGAACTTGAAGTTTGAGGCAGAAGGGTTAATTCTCTGTTGCCTTCAGATTTGATATAGAAAAGTCTCAAATCTGAAACTCCAAAATCCACAATGCTCT
Source organism: Hydrochoerus hydrochaeris (assembly GCA_004027455.1). NCBI lineage: Eukaryota > Metazoa > Chordata > Mammalia > Rodentia > Hydrochaeridae > Hydrochoerus > Hydrochoerus hydrochaeris. The sequence goes on along the minus strand of PVLA01006878.1, from coordinate 72,112 downwards.
GAAATCCCAGACTTGTCATGTTTAACCAGCAAAGTCCAAGAAGATACTAAAAAAATCTGATTCCAAGCTTTTCAGATAAGGAATACTCTCTCAGCGTGTGTGTGTGTGTGTGTGTGTGTGTGTGTGCGCGTGCGCGCGCGCATCTATTCTGCCTATATGTAATACAGACACAGAGATATGCAGATACACTCATACAATTATAAATTTTGCTGATATTATATATAATACACAGTGTACAAATAATTATAAATTATGAACATTTTTGTTATAAATTCTGCTCAACATTTGTTAGTTTTTACGGTGACTAGTTCAGTTTTTGCTGTTACTGAGTGTTTGATAAGCAAAATTGCATGTGAATTTAATTCTTTCCCTCGTAAATTTGTTGCTATTCTATTTGATAAATAATGTACTGTTAAATTCTTTTGTAACCACACTGAACCTAATTTTGGCTTTAGCTCTGCAATTGCAGTAGCACTATCTGTCTTGTTAGCTTTTGGTTTCATTCAAGGTTTAGGACATTGTTTGGTCTATTGTCATCAAAGACCATCCATGTTCAGCAGCCAGCTCACGCATTCCTGCAAGGTGAGTGGTTGGTGCCTGGGAGCCCCCAGGGGTTGGGAGGAGGTCAGAGTGCATCACCAGCTCTGCTGACCATCTGCAAAGCCAGGTGCTTGTGGGTCTTATTCCCTCTTAGCCTCTCTCCTGAGCAGGGCTGGGCATGATGGAGATTCTGTAGCTGTTTGTGGGATAGATGAACAAGATTGCAAAGCTGGAACTCAGAACCAGTTGACAGAATTCTGGTTCATACTCCATGGGTGAGTAGGTCCTTTGGTGGGCAGTGAGAGATCTAAAAGAAGGGGCACTTGGTTGAAGGGCCCTTCCATCTAGAGGGGTGCTAGCTCTTGGGCAGTGTGACAGAGAGAAGGAAGGACAACAGTATTAGTCAGTGTCCCTTTCTTCCAGATTTAGTTGTCATATGTTTTCATTTCCCACCTAAGAAAGGGAAGGCCTTCTTTCTAGGAGTTTAATGCTTTATAGTAGCCATCAACATCAAACTGTATAGACCTTTTATAGGACAAGGGATTTATATACCTGTTCCTAGACATGCCCCTTTACACTCTTTGAAATTAAGTAGGTAAGGTGTTCACATGATTTAAAATGCAAAGAGAATATCCTTATGCCCCTTTCATGATTAGGTTTTTCTAGGATGAGGATTATTCCAGATTTTCTCTATGTATACTTAAGTCAGTGGGATTGTAAATAAATATTTCCATGTTTTTAAGGACATGGTATAAGATGATATACATTATTATACACTTTTTTCAGCTCACAATATGACTTGAAAATTATACTATTACTTTACAAAAGGATGTAGCTCTTTCTACCATCAATTACCTAACTCTTGGTCAATATATGGACTTTTAGAGCTTGTTTCTAATTTTATTCTTAAAATCAATTTTGCAATGAATGCCTTTGTATAAAGATTTAAAAATACCTGTAGGTAAGGTCCTAAAAGCAGAATTGCTGAATGAAAGAGTGTATTTACTTACCATTCTTGTTGGTATTACCAAGTCACTCTTCATAGAAACCTAGCCAGGAGCAAGAAAGCTGACTATTCTCCCCGCTCCCATAATTGTTTCGTTCCTGCCACAGGATAAGTATAGTTTAATTAATTTTTAAAATATGAATGAGTGTGAGCATCTTCTTAAATATGTTTCAGAACTATTTTATCATTACTGTAAATTTTCTATTCATATCATTTGCCTATTTCACTACGGCCATTTATTAATTTGTAGGTGCTCTTCATATATTAAAAATTACTTTATGCTTATGATGCAGCACATCTTTTCTTGAGGCTATCATTTGTCTTTTGACATTTTTTCATGCTGTATTTTTTTATATTGAAATAAGTACACATAACCTAAAAGTTGTCATTTTAGCCTCTTTTAGGCATACAGTTCAGTGGCCTTAAGTGTGATCACATTGCTTGTATAGTCATCACTCTGTTTATCTCCAGAACTTTTTCATCATCCCAAATGGATCTTTTAAAAAGTAATCAGATTTATTACATTCTTTTCAACTTTTACATATTTTGTATCACGGTAAGAAAGCCCTTTTCTATTCTGAATTTATTTATTTAAAAATATTCTTTCTTTTTTTTTTCTAGTACTTTTCTAGTTTATTTCCTGTGTTTAAACTTGTGATTCTGGGCTGGGGATGTAGCTCAGTGATCAAGTGCTTTACCTGCCATGAGACCCTGCTTGTAGACACTGACACACACACTCATCCTGCACACACGAAAATGTCATCCATCTCAAGTTTTTTTGGTGTGAAGCATCAGATGTGGCCCCAGTATTTTTATTTTTTTCTTTTTCCTATGCTTTTTTCTTTTTAACCTAGAGCCCTTTGATTTTCATTTGGCCATCAAAACATGGTTTGAGGGCTGGTTGGATTCAGTCAGGGCAGTGTCTGGCACTGTTAGTAGTGGGAGGGAAACTGCAAAGCAGCCATTTCCAGGAAATATGGGGCTTCAGGAGTGAAGTCTGGATAGACTGATACAGCGTAGGAAAACACAAGCCCTACAGTATTTGTGCTTGTTCCCCTTGGCCAGAGCGACAGACAAGCAGGCAGCACGTTGCATAACCTGTTGCAAGATAGGCACAGGCATCATTACCCAGCAAGGTGGATCAAACAGGGCACAGCCCCTAAGACAGCCTCCTGCAGTGCCGGGGGTTGTTTCTAGCCTCTGGAGCCACCAGAGAGTAAGCCCAGGACTCTTCTCCTAATGCTCCAGGATGCTGGGCCTCCATTCTTTCACCCTCAGGGCAGCCAGGCAGAGCCTGGGGCATCATCAAATCCCTCCCCGTCCAGCTCACTACCTTTGGCATAGGTGTCAGTTCTGTGTCTTCTGTTAGGTAAAGAAGACAGGAGGAGGCACAGACCTGAGACTGTGAATTCCAAGTTTCTCAAAGCCTAAAAGTGGAGGTAGGATGAGTTCCCTGGCAGAACCTGCGCATAGAGTCCCATGGGACAGCAGGCGGGACCACCTGCCTGAAGACCACTACGAATCATGTGCCCCGTGTCTGCTGGGCCCCCTTGTCTCGCCGGATCTGTGGAGTTGTTCCCGAAGCAGTTGATGAGTGTGTCTCTGGTGTGAGTAAGTTCCACATCTTTCTGCCTTGTACTCGCACTGCCCTAACACAGTGCTTAGCTCAGAAAGGAGTTATATATATATATGAATGGCAAAATGAATGAGTGTCAGTCTCCAGAAACCATCTGAGGTGGAACTGGGTGGGACTGTGCCCCATTGGAACCCCTGGTCTTCCTTCCCTGTGTGTTTTCGTCTCTGCCGGGGACTGGATGTCACTCCTCTGTGGCCCGCCAGCCTCTCACTGTGCCTGGTACACACCTTGTGCTGGAACATTGGGGAGCCAGAGCCTCCCCTCCTGCCCTCCAGGGTCAGGTGACCTGGAGCATATAGCCAGGGCCGTAGTTAGTTGAGCCCAGGTATGCACATAGAGGCTGCACATTTGTTTTTAAAGTGTTAATGTGTAGTTAACTCCAAACAGTGAGTATTTAGGTTCTCTGTTGGCTTTTGCTTTTCTTCCTGATTATTGGTAGGTTTGTTGACCCTTCAAAAGATACTCAATACACAGTAGCATTTATGCTTTTGCTGTACAATTCTGAGTTGTGGTGAACCATATACTCCTGTCAGGACCACTGTAAGGACCATACATACTTTATCAGTTCCCACCTTCCTATCATGTCTTGTGTCTTGTAGGGAGTGAGCGCAAGACCTGTTCCCTTGTATCTGCAGCCTTGGACCAGCTTCCTGCTTCCAATTCTTTCCTTCTGAGAAAGACACAGAAACGTAGTATGTAGTTTTTGTTTTTTTTTCTACTAGGGATTGAACCCCAACAGGGCTTTTACACTGAGCTGCACACTGGCCTCCCCACTTTTATTTTGAGACAAGTCAATCTTGCTGATTGCCCAGGTAAGACTTTATCCTCCTGCCTCAGCCTCCCAAGTGCTGGAATGGCAGGTGTGTGTGACATTGCTTGTACGTATACTTTTTAAGTCTGGCCGGCACACTGCCTTTGTGGTCCATCCTTTTCATTGCCTACAGAAAGAGTCATCCCTTTTTATTGCTGAGTCATGGTCCGTTGTGTGAATATGTTCCGATGTATCCAGCACCTGAGGATGTCGAGGTTTTTCCTGTGTATTACAGTATGCCCACTCACTTGTGGGTTTGATTTCTTCAGTATCTGTAACACTCAGCAAAATTCAGTAGATATTTTGAGAGAGAGAGCGAGTGAGAGAGAGAGACCACATTCACATAACTTACATTGTAATATACTGTTATAATTGTTCTATTTAATTATAAGTTACTGTTCTTAATCTCTAATTTTATCTGGTAGTGTAGCATAGTACATCTAGGTGTTAATAGAGAAAATACAAAAAGCACTCTTCTATGAACAAAAGAATTTCATAACAAAGTAGAAAATAATAATAGTTAATGCATAGTTAATAATAGTTAATCTTAAAAAATGGCTAATTCATCACGTAAACATTATTGTAGGTATGTATGTATGGGAAAACATGATATATGTATGGTTTGATCTTAGCCATGGTTTTAGGTGTCCCCTGTGGGTCTTGGAATGTTTTCCCTGTGCTAAGTTGAGACCACTGGTCATGATATTCTGTTTCTAGCTGCTACTGGATGGGAAGCATCAAAGAACCATCATGATACTAGCCAAGGATGTTTGTATCCTGGTGAACAAAGCTTTTAGGATAGCATCCCTCAAGACAGTGTATCTAGTCATGCACCAAATACTTCTTTGTGGTGGCGGTGGTAGTGGTCTTGTCACTGTGCCCAAGTCTGGTTGACATGTCACCATTCCAATATCCTTAATTATTCCCTGCTGCTCTTCTCTGGGAGTGACAGATCCTTGATGTTGAAGCCAAGTAGAAATGTTATCTGAAGATTTCTCTGAAAGCTCAGAACTCAAACTAAACTATCCCCATAATGCTGTTTTCTTCTACCAAGACAGTTGGAGGATAATGAGACAGAATATTCACTGAGAATACAGGAATACTCCTTTTCAGTGGGTGCCAGGAAGGAAGGGAAGGGAAGAAATGCATTGGACACCTGAACCCCATATACAGTTTTGTGCTGCAGTTGAGTTGGTGTCTGCATGCTGTCACTTGAGTGCGTCTGGGCTCATGGCACTGGACTAGTTCTCAAGAGCGTGGTTTGTCATAAAAGAGCAAGTCTACGTTTCTCTGCTTTACCATGTGGTCTCTCTCTCTCTTATTTGTTACCTGCCATATTGTAATGTATCTAGAAATTCCTCCCCAGAGGTGGAGCACATGGGACAACCCAATCTTGGGGCTTTTCACATAACACTGAACTAAATAAACTTCTTTTCCATACATCGCCCCAGGTGTTTTTTGTTTTAGTATTGGGAAATAGGCCAAGACAAATGGGCTAAGAAGGGACCCAGAGGGCCTCTTGGGTAGTGAGCCTTCCTGCTCAGAAATCCAGCATACCACAGACCTGTGGCCTGCTGGGTCTGCAGGTCCAGAAGTGGCAGCTCTGTGCTGCAGGCATGTCCCTGTTCCATTGTTGGTCACCAGACATGCCAAGGACCTCTTGGTGCAGAGAGGCGAAGCCTATACATCCAGGCTGACTCCAGCCCCAGCAGAGCATGAAGCAGCACTTGGTCTTGCTGAGGTGAACACCATATCTGGAGTTAGATACTTTCTGAATGCAGGTCGCTATGCAAGGTGGTCTGGCCAAAGAGCCCCAAAACCCTTAAAGGATACTTAAATAGATATGACTACAATGCTGTGTTTTATTAACAAGTACATCAAAGCATGAACGTGTTGTCTTCTGTGAACAATTTCCCCAGACCCTGAGCTTCTCTTTGCACTGATACTGGCTGGATTATTGAGACTTCCTCCAGGGGAATGTTTCACATCCTGTTCTCATACAAGTGATGTTTAAAATACTTCTTTGAAGCACGCACATTAAGGTAGAAGAAAATTCAAGTATGGGAAGTGATCTTATGACTAAGGCCTTTTCTACATGTCATCTGTTGTTGACAAAGATGCAGAAACAGTTAACTCTCCTTTGCTGCTATGTTCAGTCCTCTGTGGATGGGATAATTAAGTCTAGAAACATTCCCATTGGCACGTGTGCATTGCAGGAGTTCATTCACCTGTTCGTGTAGGGGATTTGAACTCTACACATCAAGCCACATGGCAGTGACACTAATGCTAACATATAATGTAAGAGTAGCATGCTAAGCAGTTGCCTGTACTAGTCAGGCTTGAGAGAGCTCCAGCAGACCTGTGGAATTCATGTTTTCTTTGTAGGGTAGCTTAGTATGCAGCGTATATCTGGTTCTTCTGCTCCTCCAGAGAGCCCCCTTGTTAGCATCTCTACCTTGAGTGTCCATTGACTTGTCACGTTGAAGCGGACTTGACCACCTTGTAAAAATCAATTTTCATCTCACACAGTACCCCACTAACTGCCCTATTCTCCCCCTAGCATTTAGCAGTTTCATTGGTACTCTAAAATAACATTATTTCATGTTGTAAACTTTGGAGGCATCAACTGTCCCTTAACTTTTTGGGCAGATACCTGTTTTATTCCATGCCTTTAATACCATGTTAAGCATATATGGGTGCTCAATAAAAAGTTACAGAGTGAGTGCCCACATGGATGAGGGATGCAGGACACTGTGCTACTACTGTGGTTTTGGGTGTTGCTGGGGACCTTGCAAATGCTAGGCCAGGACTCTAGGACAGAGCTGTGCCCTAGCTGGCAGTATTTTGGTCACTGGTTGATACTGATTTCTTGACTACAAAGCTAGAGAACAGGCCCAGTGAATGCTGGAGGGACAGAGCTTTGAGATTGAATGGATTACAGCCAGAGCCACAATCCCCTTCCTTGCAAGCACAGCAGCCTGCATTGCAGGTGCTGGAAAAAGGAAAGCATCAGTGTTGAGGGGCACAGGAGAGAGGTGAGAAGGCTGGACTGGGGGGGCTCTGATACCTGCCCCTCCTGCAAGCCGATCTGCTCTGTTGTCCAAGTGGGATTTCATTCTGTGCTCTCAGGCCCTCTACCTCCCCTTTCATCCCTCCATTTCCCCTCCCCTACCTCTCCCCTGTTCTTCTCCTTTGATTTCTTTTTTTTCCAATACTGGGAATTGAACCCAAAGCCTCACTAATGCCAGGCAAGTGCTCTACCACTGAACTGTGTCTCCATCCCTTTTCAAAACATTTTGAGACTAAGGTTTCACCCAGCTGGAATGTTATTCCTCCTGCCTCTGCCCGGAGTCACTGAGATTATTGTTGGGTGCAGCCACTCCTGGTTGAATCTCTTTGTTGTCTCTGACTCTTGACATCTGGAGCAGCACAGGGATGCTTGGTGTGGAAGGTTCTTACTGCTGCCCCAGTATCTAGAACTCTGCTTCCTCACCAGCCGAATTAGATCATGAGCATGGCTTTGGAGATCTGTGCAGACTGAAGGAGAGTGTGTGTCTTGCTTCTAGCGGTGCTGTTACACTGTTATTCAAGCTTTTCCTTGGGCCTTTGGAATGTGAAAAGCACAGCCTCATCTCGCCCTCCTCTTTCCCCTGACAAGACCTCTGCGGTTCTTTTGTGTTCTGTCATTTTTATTCACTCACTATGGCCTGTACTATAGCAACATGGCAGTTTCCACAATGTGCGTAATAAGTTGACCCTTGAGCTTGTCACTTTCGTGATGTTATCAGCAGATCAGGGGAGCGGTTCAGAGCTTATGCACATTTGATGTTCACCTCCAAGACACTGTCTCACCAACACAGACTATATTTTGATTTAAAATTTGCAGGTCGATTGCAAGTTTGTTTTGTATGAAGATTTTACGTTAAGCACACTAACAGTCTTTCCAAGGCACAAATAATATGTTGTGCTTTCTGTGGACCATTTTGAAATTGGAAGAAAAGTTAGTACACAACCACATGCACTTCCTTTTAGTTTCAGTAGAAAAGCTTCATCCACTGTACTTCAGAAATTTCAGCATAATTTTCCTCTGCTGAAGTAGTATGAAGCTGGGTCTTTAAAAGAGATAAAACATTATTTTATTTAAACCTTTCTTTCTAGGAAGTGTGATAATTGAGATAAACTAAATGAGACAATCCTTTGTGTCAACAGGGGTTTCTTGTGATCAGTCACATGAAAAGGATGTGGCAGGTGGCAACAAACATCAGAGGGAAAGCCCTGGGGGGCTCTCTGAGAGCTCAACCTGTGTGATCGCTGGGGCCATACCAATGACCATCTTCATTCAGGCCTCCCCTTCAAAGGAGGTTTTAAAGTAATTTCTTTCCCCAAGGGGATGGAGCTATAAGGGAGCCAGGCATTACTAGCATAAGGCCTTTTAACAATAGAGATTGATGAATTTAAGAAATGCTTGTCCTTTGGCTGTCAAGTGGAAGCATGGATGTATTTTAAAGTACAGTGTCTATCTAACTCTTTCTCTCAAGCCAGAAGTGGCGATGTAGAGGGGAAGGGAGGGAGAGGAAGAAGGAGAAGGAGGCATCTTTGTCAGTGTTATGGAGGGGAAGGTGATCTGATGGTGTTAGCTTCCTGTCATGTGCAGGGGCTCAGTATGCACTCCATGTCCACCCCTTGGAGATCTCAGGATTGTGAGCACCAGCTCCCCTCCTAGTGCTCCCCAGTTGCCAGTAGCTGGCTACAGTTCATTACTGCTGCCACCAGTCTCTGCCTGGTCTTTCAAAGAAGAAGCAGTACTTGAAAATCAGTCTGATTATTTCCTTTGGCCTTCTTATGGTGCTTTCTTCATTGAGCATGTGTTACTTTGTAATCAAAGAGAACAGAATAGGAAAAATAATGGTTATGTTGTGAGGCTGTGTGAGAGTTTTGTAAATGGAAGGCAAGTTTAGGAGTGAAGGTCTGTCACCCAGATGCAAAAGCTCTGCTAGAATATTAGCCCAAGGGTGAGTAGATAAATGTGGAAGAGCACCCAGTCATGCTGCGAGAAGCACCCGCCACCCAGAAAGGGTCTGGAACTGTCACCACAGGGTTGCCACAGGTGCTGTATGTTGTACATTGTCTGAAGGGCTAGTTGTCTCTCCAGTGCCTGCTGAGATCATAAAGGAAGGATACAGAACACTGGAGAACATTGGTCTGCTGGAGAAGAAGGGAGTGGAGCGATGGGTTTCAGTTCAGAGAAATTCTCAAAGGCCCGTGTATTAGTCACATTTCCATCCCTGGCAAAATACCCAAGAATATCAGTTTTAGAAGGAAGGAAGACTTACTTTGGCTCGTGATTTCATTGTTATCCCTTGTGGCTTGTCCTGTAATGAGGCAGAAAACCATGGTGGAGAGCATGTGGGAGAAGAAAGTGCTCCCGTTGTGGCATCTGGGAACCAGGTGGAGAAAGGGACTGTCCCAGTTTTTCTCTAGAGGGTATGTGCCCAGTGAGCTAGATCCCTCTCTGCGGCCACCTTCTCGCGCTTCCATTCCCAGTTAGTTTCCCAGCCTGGGACTGAGCTTTCAACATGTGGACATTGTGGACATCAAAGGGCCAAGCACTGCCAGCCTGGTATTGATGTGACACTTTGCTCCTGTGTCCTCCTGGCTTACTGGTTTTCATAACGTATTGTAGGTAGTACTGGGAGCTATCAGGCCCGGCAGTTGGTTTAAAGTTTTTTGAGATGCTGTCATTATTAACACCTTACTCCTAAACAGACTCTGGTGCTGAAGTGGGTCTTGTCTGCCTCTGGACAGATTAGGTTTGATGATGCTCAGGCTGTCTCAGGTCCTAAGCAAGTCATAGTGTGAGAAGCTAAGGCCCTTCTGCACCAGCACCCTGTGGTGGTCTGTCATCTGCCTACAGTGAGCTCAAGGCCAGGTTTGTCTCTGCTTTTTGTCACAGCCTTGTGCTGAGAGTAGCTTTCATATTTTTAAATGATTGAGTAAAATCCAAACTAGGACACTATTTTGTGAAATATGGATATCATATGAGATTCAGATTGTTTCAGTATCTATAAATACAGTTTTACTGGGACACACTGGCATCCATTCATTGGCCTGTGACTGCCTTTGCACTAACATGGTACAGTTAGTGGTTGACAGAGACCAGATCACCTGTGTAGCAGACAGTGCTGTGTCAGTCTTTACAGTTTGCCAGCAAGTTCATCGCTAGGGTAAGCATGTTGTACTTTTGTCCTGTGTTGTTTTGTTTCTGTCTCCGAGACCTTGTGTATTAACTTAATTGCATTTGTATTATAAAGTAACAATTCTTACTTTGATTACATTTCATACTTTTGCCTCCTACAAATCTGAAAATGAATGAATGGGAGAACTGTTGAGAATGTAGAGCCAGGCTTCTGTAGAAGAGCCCCTTGATGCTTCAAGAGGAGAAACCCCATTCCTTCTCTTCTACATTGTGTTTCTTTCCTTCCAAAATTTTATCATGAACATTTTTTTAGATGTTCGAAAAGGTTTATTGGACTGAACACCTGAATTCCACAATTAGTAACATTTTTCTGTCTTTATTTCTTTTGTTACCTATCCATTCATCCATACATCTCAATCTTGATGCCTTTCCAAATGAGGTGCAGCTATCAGTACATTCCAACTGTGCCTCGCTTCTTTCCACCATTGGTTAGGTGTAGTGCTAGGTGGAGAAGCAACCTCTGTGTTCACAGGCAGCATCAGGCCTGGAGGAAGGCGCAGCCCACAGGTGCAGCCAGGCTGGGACACACCTATGCTGGGTTGTGCTGGTGGCACTTGACAGGTGTTAAGCAGCCTGCTGTCTGATGGACCTGGGAGGAACTTTCTGAAGATCAGAAAGTTTCATGGTAGGAGAAGAGAGTCTCTAATGATCCACTTTTTGGGTCCTCTTTAAGGTCTACTTAAATATATTTCCATAGCTCTTTAGCATTTTAGAGCAATTGTCTTGGGTAGCAATGTCCACTATGATTCTGGGGAATTATCTCAATTTCTTAGGAAACTTTAAAAAAAAATAGTGTTCTGAGTTCTGCATTCTTTAGGAAAATAGTTTAATAAACCATAGGGCATACTTTTTAGTAAATATGCACTATGCTTATATGATATGTCACATATCTAACCATAATGCAGATGGTTTATTTTGGCTTTTTTATTTTTTAATTTAAAAAAAAATTGGCACTGGGATTCAACCCAGGGCCTTCACTCTGAGCTGTATTTCTAGCCCTTTATTTAATTTTTTTGAAAAAAAAAAACTTTCAAGTAAGATCTTGCTAAATTGTTCAGGATGGGCTAGAATTTACAATCCTGTGATCCTTCTGCCCCGGCTTCTCAGAGTGCTAGGATTACTTTTTTGTTTTTTTAAATACTGCAGTGATGTCCCAACTGATTTGACTTAAGAAATTTTTAGCTGCTATCTCCAGGGACACTTCACCAGACGTCTCATTGGATCTTCCAACGGCCCTCACACAGTGCCAATCTCCACGTAGATGTCCCATGGATATGCCCATCCTTGAGTTTATTTTGAGTTACTCATAGGACATCAGTAAAAGCAACTTAAAGCATATTCATTGTTCTTGTCAGTAGATACCATTGGGACAGGTAAAATGATTGTTTTCAGTAGAAACAGGGACCCTTATGTTAAAATTTTGAGCTTTCTTGGTTTATTTGTTAGAATTAATTGTGCATTTGTATGTATGAATAGGAAGAGCACTTTTTAGAAAGTGTACACTCAAATTAAAGAATAAATTCTCCCTTTAGTTCTTAGCTTCATGAAGCTGCCTCATCTCACTGGGGGCTCAGATGATGAGAGCCCGTCTGTTTTTCTCAATTCTCTGGGTACGCAGCCTGCATACGTCCTGCCATGTGCAGCCTGTGATCGTGATGCCCCTCTGGGGTCACTCTTGGCTTGAGAATTTCCAGTCTCCCTACTTTCTGTAATTCTGGATTATTGTTCCTCAGCATCATGAAGCAGAAAACCAGCACAAAGACAGTCATGAGAGTATTCTGTGTCACACTAGAGTCTGCTGAATTCATTTTAGTGTTCAGTGCTAGTATTTCATAGGAAATGAATGGTTTTAGAAATTGAATTACAGAAAAGCTATAAGCTATACTAAGTTTTGAGTATGATTAGAAAAAGGTAGAAATTTGAAACTTGTTCTCTGTGGATGGAATCAGCATCTTCTATATAAATTATAGACTGAGTAGCCTACGAGATTCAGTTGCTGCATGCATAAAGCTCTCATGTGCATAGCTCCCTTGATGTCAAGTACATATTTTTAAAGTGATACTGTCTATAAATGTGTTTTGTTTTATTTTTTCCTCCAAGAAAGGTTCTGCTCTCTGTCCTACTTGATTTAAAAATATAGTCATTCAGAGTTTTGTTTTCAGAATTTTATTTCCCTGTATATTGCAGGAGCATAGCTGAAGGTATTTTAGAGTATTTCCAGATCTGTAAACTTCATCAGTGTTTCACAACACTACTCGTATATATTATTTTCAATAGGTAGATGATTTTTATAGTAAATATCTTTCCATAAAACATATTTTTAAGGCAGTTTAATATATATGTATGTGCAAGGGGGAAAATATTTCAATAGATTTAACTCAAAAGGCCCATGGTGGTTATCTTTAGGAAAGGGTTGCATCAAGGTAATTTATTTATTTTTATTTTGTCTGCACTGAGGTTCAAATCATTAAAGCCTTGTGCATGTGCTATCCAAGTACTGTATCACTGAGTGTTCTTGTAGGTGTGTTTTCCCTCATCCTCATCTAGGTTTCTTTTTTTTCCCTTTTGTTTATCACTTGTCTAAAGTCCCCTCAATAGGTGTTTTACATTGGTAATAAGAAATGAGATGAATGTTTGTTTATATCTGCTTCCAAGTGAGGTGGCTTTGTACACATGCAGATCAGTGTGTGTTCTTCATTGGGCTACGCTTAGCTGGTTACTCAAACTAACCTCTGTGCTCTTTGAGGTCAGGGACAACTGTTTCCTTCCTCATTTCTGGTTTCTTCTTGCAACCCCGAAGCACGCTCATGAATATGTTCCTCAGAAAAGTGGGTGAGAAAGGTGTAAGTTGTAGCACATGTCTGCAAGGCAGGGTTTTTTAAGAGTGAAAAAGCATGTGACCGAAGGTGGTTCATGATAGTCTCTTTACTCCAGGGAGGTGCTGAATAATTAGAGGCCTTCTGTTCATATTGATTTTTAAAACCAAGAGGCTGAGATTCTGACAAGTAAATTAAACCTTCAAATCAGGTGGGAATTATAAAAATGTTTTGGAAACAGTAATCGAACCAAGCAATAGTGCAGTAATAAATAAAGCATCAAATCAATACTTGGTCCCTCAAGGCACCCTACCCTTGTCAGCCTTGAATGATAGTATTATCATGCAATGTTCAGAGTTTTTTACAGATTGTTTCATTTTTCATTGTTTTTTATCTTGAGGCAAATGATATTCTCTTTAAGAATATTTTATTTGTATTAAAATCTTTTTTCTGTTGAGTAGACACAATAATAATGAATTTATCCAAAAGTCAAAGAAAAGAATTTTAATTAACTTCATTTTATGTTTTATTTTGTTTTATTTTAAAGAGAACAAAACAGAACAAAGCAAATCATAACAGAACAATGCAAGTGATACAGGACCTCAGAACAAGACAACAGGAAATCAACAATGGCTGCCATAATGTCTCGTTTTCTTGAAAATGGCTGTCCATACCATCACACAAAAAATAAAGTCAAACAAAACAAAATAGAACAAAACCAATCAAAAAAAAAATGAAAGCATTAAGGGAATTCAAAACAGTAGGAATCAACACTGGCTACAATAATGTCTCTTGTTTTCTTCAAAATAGTAGTCTGTATCTTACACATGATAAAATCAAGCAATACAAATCAGACAAACCAATCAAAACAAAAAATTGAAAGCATTATAGGACTTCAAAACAAGATAATAGAAAATGAACAGTGGCTACCATAATGTCTCATTTTCTTCAAAATAGCTGTCTATACCATCACATATAATAAAATCAAAGAAAAAACCAATCAAAAGAAAAGAATGAAAACATTATAGGACTTCAAAACAAGATAATTGGAAAACAGTGTTTACCATAATGCATCCTGCTATCTTCAAAATAGCTACCCATCAGACACAGTAAAATCTAACAAAAAAGACAGAATAAAAGCAAACCTAACAAAATTATGAAAATGATACAAGAATTCAAAACAAGATAATAGGAAATTAATAGTGGTTACCACTTTACCTGTTTAGATGTTTCTTCCTGTATCACTTTCATAGTATCTATTGTGCTTTTTGGATCTAACTTCTTCAGTTTTTTATGCTGGGGAGATAACTCGGTGTTCACCTGTATCAATCTGAACCATTTCACCAACAAGAGTCTTGAGATTATCCTACTTTATAGCTGGATAGCTTTCTATTGTATGAAAATACCGTATCTTTCTTAGCCATTCTGAAGTTAATGGGCAAGTTACCCTTGTTTTTATTTTTCTGGTTTCTTGTCATGTGGAACAATTGTTTTCTCTCCTTTGATTTTCAGGCTGTGAATTTCCTTTTGAGTTAAATGTGTTTCATGTATACAGCATATTGCGGGATCTTGTTTCTTGGTCTGTTTTCCCTCCTTTTCTTTTTATTGCTGAATTGAGGCCATCCACATTAGTGGTTACAACTGGCATGCATTGGTTCATCTCTGCCATGCTATCCCCCTGCTGTTGGCCCACCCTTCCCCTTCATTCAGTCGCCTGTCCTGTTTGGTGACCCTCCTCTGCTGCTGTTCCTGGAAACATGGTCATCTTTATCTCTCTGTAGAATATCCTTTAGCACTCTCCGTAGAGTTGGTTTGGTGATCATGAATTCCTTCAGTTGTTGTTTATCATGGAAGTATCTTATTTTTACATCAAGTTTGAAAGATAGTTTTGCAGGGTACATCATTCTGGGTTGAAAATTGTTTTCTTTCAGGATTTGAAATACTTCACTCCAAACTCTTCTTGACTTGATGGTTTGTGTTGAGAAGCCTGCCTTGATTCTGATGAGTTTTCCTTTATAGGTGATCTGTTTCTTTTTTCTCACAACTTTTAATATTCTGTTCTTGTAAGGCTGACTTTCAGAGGTCTTGATTATTATGTGTCTGGATATAGATTTATTTTGGTTATGGCTAGTTGGAGTTCTATATGCCTCGCTTCTCTCCCTGGTAGATCCTTTTTCCATGTTTGGAAGATTTTCCACTATTATTTCTGTAAATAGTCTTTTTCTTTCATTTGTGTTGACCCCTGCTTCTTAACTGATACCTATCACTCTGAAATTATTTGTCTTGCTGTCATCTTGCAGCTGTTGAATTGTTTTTTCCTGGTTCCTTGTTATTTTTAAGAGAGCTTTCCTTTCATAATCACTAGCTGTGATCCTGTCTTCAGGTGTGAAAGTCTGTTTTCAGTCTCTTTCAGGCAGTTTTGTCAGCTTTCACTTGACTTTTTAATTTCATGGATATCTCTTTGAATCTGTTTCATGCATTATAATTCCTTCCTATATTGTTCATTCAAGGTTTCCATCATTTTCCTGTGCTCCTCCTTTTTAATCTGTGTTTTCTTTAGATATGCTCAGCAATTCTTTCATTATGTTTGTGCTTTCTTCTTTTACCTGAGACATTATTTCTGATTTGATTTCTTTTATAGTCTCATGAAGTTGTTTCTTTACTTCGTTTGTTATCCTCTGGGCGATTTCATCTGTGTGACTTCCATTTTCTTCCATGACAATATATCCAAGCCTTGGTCTGTATGGCCTAGAGGTCTGAGTTTGCCTTTTGCTCCTTTATCTTGACGATCCTCTGGGTTCCTCCCAACAAGCGAGTTGTGGGGTCCCAAGCACTTCCCATGTTGGCTTCCCCTGCATAGTGTAGGAGAATGGAACAGGCACCTGTGTTCCTCTAACTGTGGGTTTACAGGGAAGTAGCAGGGCATGGGCCGGGCTTCTTCAGACCTATGCAGCTACACTGAGGCTTCCCCAATATCCAGGCATGCATGGTGGCAGAGTTGCTTCTTCTCTCAGCCTGTGAGGCTACACCAGGACTCCCCTGGTGGTGGCAGGCACACCAGCATGTTTGATTGTCCCGGTGGGTGCTGGCTGCCTGCGGGAAGCAAACCTTCCAGTGCTGGCCTGTATTTTTTAATGGAGGAGCAGCATTGGCTTTATCATCTGAATAGTTTTAAATGAAATTTCACTTTAAAAGTCTTAATATTGGAGAAATGAGGTTCTAGTGGGTTTTGGAAGGCCTTAAACAGTGTATCATATCTGCCATTATGGAGCACATATTAGAAGCTGGGGATGGAAGCAGATGCTTCTGCTTGTGCTGTGGTGTATGTGTGTATGGTGTGTGTACATGTGTGTGAATGTAGTGTGTGCATTCTTTTGTGTGTGGTTTCTGTGTGTTGTGTGGACATGTATATGATGTATGTAGAATGTATGTAGTATATGTATGGTGTAGGTAATGCATATGGGGTTTGTGTGATGAAAGTGTGTGGTCTGTGTGTATTTGGGTGTGTACGGAATGTGATGTATGTGGCCCATATGTGTGTTTATGGATGTGTACACATACGTAGAGTGTGTGCATGTATGGAGGCGGAAAATTGTGGTATTCTAAGTGTGTGGCGCACAGCACGTATTTGGAGAGTGCCTGTGCTTTTATTGGGAGCCGTGGAGGATGCTGTAAAGGATACAGTTCCCATGCTGTTGTGGATGAGGATTTCTGGGAGCAGTAGCTGGTATAAAATGTGCAGCTGTAAAGTTACAAGAAAATTGTGGCGAGGATCAGATTGGTTTAGAGGCCAGGGAGGTGCATCCTCATAAAATCAAACCCCTGGGGCTGTAAGCATCAGAGCACAGAGTCCCAGGCAGCCTGAAGGCTGCTGTGCTTGCATTCCTGAAGGTAGTGCCTGCTGCTATTCAGGCTGCAGTCCCACGGGCACTGATGCAGAATGCTTTGTGACTCCCGCAAATGGCCTGAAAGCTTTGGTATCTTTTCATTCTTTAAGCTTGAAAAGATTCTAATTAAAGCTAAAGCAACAATTTCAATGCCATTGTTTAAATAAATTTACCAAAGCTATAGTCATTGAATCTTTTCAGAGAAAATTAAAGATACTAATTTCCCACAGAAGTAATCTAATAGTGGAGCCAAGTAATAGCACTGAAGAATGACTTAGCGATCTTACCTTTGGGGTTTTTAAAGATTTTTCTCCCTAAGTATAAAAGAAATAATGGCTAGTGTGTGCATGTGTGTGAGATCACCTAAGAGAATCTTTGTAGTCAGTTATTTCCCAAGTATATAGAAAGGTGTCTGAATATATGTAGATGTGTCATGGTTTATTTTTCACATATGTGTCATATTGTAGACACAAAAACTGTATCCCTCCATTCACCTTAAAATTCCACTGGAATCCTCAATGACCCTTAATGGGTCTTTGAAAAGTGTTGTTAAGACAAAAATGTGAACAGATTTATTTTAAAATAAAAAAATAAGTGAAACTCAATATTTATGTGAATGGCTCTCTCTGCCCAGCTCTTTTCTTGCTGGCTAATTCTACAGGAGTTGTCCATCTATTAAAAAGAAAATTGTGAGCAATTAAAACAAACAAAAAAATTCCCATCAGATTAATTAAACATTAAATGTTACCTGTGTTTAAAAAGTAAAATTGTAAGAAACAGTGATTGTCTATACCTTTAAAAACTGTTTATTGATTGTAGTTTTTAAATTAATTTTAACTAGGTTTTAAGAAATATAAGTGTTTTTGAGTCCTGAACTGTTGAAACTTTGTGTGTTAGAAATTGTATTTGTTTGGCTAATAAGAAATGGGCTAGACAGTCTCATAGTATCATCTCTATAAATGTATATAGATCTTTTATGGAAACTGATAGCTTAAATTAAATCTTCTGAAAGTGATAAGAATTATAGCATGGTAAAAGTTACAACAATTTAAAATGTAATGTTTCTTAAAAGTTATATATGTGTGTGTATATATATATATATATATATATATATATGGTTTTAGATACATAGATTGTGCTTTTGAAAGCTATATGTAACATTTTCCTAAGTAAATCAGTTTACTAAGACAACTAATTATAGTTGATAACAAGAATATCAGTGTGATAAATTCTAGTTGAGATTCACATTATACCATAGTGTAGTTGCTCATTTATCTGTTTCTTTTCCATTTTGTGAACCTTTAGGACAACCTGTGTCTTAATTATCCTTTAATGCTTCAAATTGATACATACTTGACACATAAACAATTGTTGACTTAATAAAATTTGGACTGTGTCAGACATATCACAAAAACCTGTTTTAAGTTTTTCTAACCAATCCAGACTTTACACAGGAATGAAAATAATTTGAAACAATTATTAGGTTTATTCTTATACCTTACCACATTTAATTAACATACTTCAGATATTTCAAGTGGTTGTAATATTTGTTATGTGTATAAGTTGTCAGAACTATCTTTAGATTTTTTTTTTTTTTTATCGGTGCCGGGGATCTAACTCAAGACTGCATCCTTGCAAGGCAGGCACTTATGCCGCTGAGCTAAATCCCTAGCCCAGAACTATCTTTAGAAAAGACATAATCACAACATTCATGTAGAACATCCTTTTAATTATCAGTGAGCATTGGCTATGGTTTTTGCTCCTTGATGAGCCATTTCTGGCAAATCCTGTGTAGATCTTGTCACAGGTCATGTGTAAGTGGCTCTTCCTCTGACACTGACAGAATGGTGAGAAACAGCACGGGCTGCTGTAGTTTGGACTGTGTCCTGCCCAGAGCAGCATGTGGCTTTCTGAAGTGGTCTTCTGTGGTTAACCATTGAAGAAATGCAGAAGAGGAAATGTGAGATTTATCTTCAAACTGAAGACAGAACAAAAGAGAATTGAAACCTCTTAGGTATATGTTCATGAACTACTTTTTGGGGGGAGGTTTCAGCACATAAAATATGTTTTGATCATATCTATCCCTCTGTGATACACTACTTTTTACATACTAAATATCAACAGACATAATTGTGATTTGTATAGCCATTACCATGAATAAAAATGTTACAGAGTCATTTTTCTGGTATGTATTTATCATGTAGTTTTTAAAAATTTTATTTGGTAGACAGCCCAGGGGGAGAACCAGCCAGCATCTCCTGAGATCCCGCCATGTTGGAGTTTAGGGTGCTGGGAAAGAAAGCAATCCGCTTACTTCCCTGGTAAAGCAGCCATGAGCCTCCTGGTACGAATCAAACATCCCATATCTCTCTCCCCGCATTAGCAAATGGGAGCCAGAGGTCTCAGCATCTCTTGGAGGTTGACCGTGTGCAATATAGCAAATATGGGGGATTTTCTTCTACCATCTCTTTGAAAGCAAATATTGTTTTGCTTTGTTCTGATTAATCATATTGCTCTATTCAATATTCTGTTTCGATAAGTTCTATAATGTTCTGTATTTGATTTGATTTTGCTATACCTGATTGAAAGGACAACTATTGTGAAGATAACGAGATATACCATCATACCTATTACTGTTATTCAGGTTACCTGCTGTGATGTTCTGTACCAATTTCACTGCATTGTCTGAGTTGGCTTTGTTCTGTCTTGTTCTATTCTATTTTACTAACTTCAAAATAATAAAAAAATTATTTGAAAGAGGATAAAACAATAAAAAATCAAAACATTACAAAATCAACAATAGTTACCATAATGCCTTTTGATGTCTTCAAAATAGCTGCAGACACCTTCAGATGTAATAAAAATCAAACAGAACAGAACAGAATAGAAACAATGAAGCAAAACAATGAATGCAATAAAGGACTTCAAGCCAATAGTAAATCCAAAATTGCTGTCATAATATATCTTGTTATCTTTGAAATAGCTGCTTCTGCCATCAGATTTGACATAAAGAAAACATAAGAAAAAAAACCCCAACCCAACAAAACAGTGGACCATAGGGAATAAGACCATAAGGGAATCAACAATGGCTAAAAACCTCAGATGGAGACTCCCCTGTATCACACTGTGTACCATTTTCCTCTGAGCCTCTGATCAGACCACTGGTCCTAGACCTGCAGTGTTAGTGCAACATCAAAGCACCCAGGCATACAGTTGTATTTCACCTCCATAGCTCTCATCGCAGCCTGTGTTTCTCCAGATAAGCTGGTTGCTTATGGTGGGAGTGGGGCTGGTGAGTACTTCTTGTTTGCCAGCCTACACATGGGAAGGGGCTGGGGTATGGCTGTTTCAGTCTGGTGGCAGCCTGCACATGGTGCCGGCTCTCAGACTGGGCTTTCTGGCTGGTGTGGCCTTCTTCTTTCTATCCCCAGTCTGTGAATGGTGCTGACTCGCAAGGAGAGGCTGGGGTCTCTATCATGTATTTTCATAAACCATATATTTTCATGCTCTTCTTCCTGTGTGTTACAGATGCATTTTACTGTTTTCTACTGATCCTTATCTTTCAAATCAGAGAATGTCTTTGTGCATCTTTAAAATGGTGTTGGTAGCTATACAAAATTAGAATTTTTTTTTCAAGAAATAAAAATCAGCAGATCATTTTAGACTTCAAATGTAATGACAGTAACAGAAGTTACAAGCCTGAGCTTTAATAGCAAAGAATCAGCAGTTCATTTAAAGAAAACACCCAAACCAAAACACAGCAAAGCAACCCACTAAGCTTTTCAGAGAACCAGCAAAGTTTCATGCTAATCTGTCCCTGGAGAATTTTATATTGATTTAGCTCAGTTTAATCCCAGATTAACTGTGAAAGATTAATTCTTCATTTTCTATGGTGGAGATTTACTTATTAATACTAATAGATAACATTTCCTAGATATTTAAGGCATGTCAGATGGTGGTGCCTTTTAGTAATGCTTTCTAAGGGTTATTACTCAGTCATCACAACAAATGTCAGAGATCAGTCCTTTTATGCTTGTTGAATAGATGAGAAACGAGAGACTTGATGAGATCATGGGATTTCCCATAGTTGTACAGAGAGTCAGGGATCAGGTCAGACTGGGAACCTTGTATGCTTGACAGTGCCCAGGCAGAACGTGTGGCACTGAAAGCAGTGTGCATGTCAGTTGGTTACCACAGTTGCCTTGTACTGCATGAATTCCAACTTGGTTTTCTGGTTTTGAAGGAGAAACTGCCTGTGGTACCAGTTGGCTTACATTCAGTTGCTCATGGAAAACTCACCAAACCCTAAATTGCCCAAAATACCAGTGACCAGTGAGAAGTGAAGCCCGAGTCTTTGTGATTCCATGTGACTGCCCTTGCTCTTGGGGAGCCTCAGAGTATGTTCCCATTGGGCCTGCAAGTGACCCTCATTTCCCTGTCCTCATGAAACAGAGTCCATGGAAATAGGGAAAATATGAGAAATGATGTCATGATCATAAGTAGATAGTAGTGTGGTTCATTGTTACTATGTATTTTTATACTTAAATGTCTTAATACAGTTACAAATGACATTAAAGAATATTTACTACTTCTACAGTGAGTCACAGTAAACATTTTGTGAGAATTGTCTTAGATAAGTATTTAAAGTACAGCACATGTTGTATAGAACAAGTAAGAGATTTTTAACATAAAAGGGCATTTAAAAGTACTATTTAATATTTTGCATTTATGTACAAAATAGTATATCATCCTGTGTGGCTGCAATGATTCTGCTGAGGATGTCTAGACCAAATGATCCAATAAGAAAGATGCTTTGTCTATGGGAAAGGAAAAGGAGGGGAAAGAGGGAGACCTTTACAGCAGATAAAATTACAGCCGCTTCCTTGATAGGCATATGTTTTGAGTCTTTCTCAACACTCAGAATTGCAAATAATCACTTTATTTAAACATCTTCCATTGCTTACCAGTTATATATAACTACTAATTGTTTTGGACTCAGTTTCTTTAAATTGCTTTGTTAATGTTTTCTGAAGATAGATAAGTGAATTCTGACATAGTTCATAAGAAAAACACAATCTACCAGAATTACTCCATGGATTCTCTTTTCATTCTGTAGAACTTCATCAAATTCATTATTTGTCCTTATCTGAGTGTTTTTTTCCTCCAATTGTTTTATTTAGCAGTACAGTTTGAGTGCAATGAAGTGATTAAAAACTTGAGCAAAACGTAATAGATTCTTTTTAAATATTTAGATTAAGTACATTATAATCTTGTATGTTTAGATTTTATTATATTGAACTATAGGTTTATGGGTTGAGGACTCACAAGATTTCATTTGGCACAGTCTAGGAATCTTTCATATTTAACAACAAACTCATGTTGATATAATAAAGGTGGAAGTTGTAAGTATATATATAGTCTTCAGAATGGCAGGGATTTTATTGTGAAATGATTTAAGGTAAAATTTCAGAAGAGGCACATACATGGTCAAGTATATTACTATTTTAGCTTAACTTACTGATTTTTTTTTTTTTGTACTGGGGATTGAACTCACGACCTTGCACTTGCCAGGCAGGCGCTTAAGCCACTGAGCTAAATCCTCAGCCCCTTAACTTATTGATTTGAGGAACATAATTTATCATCCAAAGTTTAGAAAAGCAGGGGAAAAAAATCACCCATAACCCCATTAATTCAGTGAAACCTCTCTGAGGATTTTTAGCTCATGAAGAGAAAGCAGCAAGCACACCAGATTTTCATTTTTGGATATTATATGCATAAGCAGGGAGACATTTTATGAATACCTTGCTTGGCAATGTATAGTACTTGAGACTGTATGAGTGTGTATTTACATACACACACTTGTGTGCATGTATAGTATGTGTGTATATATAAATATATATGTGTCTTGGTTACTTTTCTCTCATTGCTAAGACAAAATACCGGACACCCAAATCTAGAGAAGAAAAGGTTATAGTTTGTGTAGGTTTCTGTGCATACCCAACAGTCTCCCAGGCAAGGTGGTGTGGCTCAGGGTCAGTCCTTCATGGGCCACAAACAAAAAGAGCCAAAAGGGGAGAATCATACCACCTTCCCTCCCTTATGTTGTATACTGGCTCTGTCCCTGGGAGAGTGTAGCACTTATACCACCAATCCCAGGGCTAGTCAGTGAACCAATCACAAATGCTAGACTCAGCCACCTTCAGGACTGCATTAGGCTTGAGGGGGCCTTTGAAACACAAACTGTAACAAAATGTATATACACTCAGCAGAAAATTTATCTAGCATTTCTTCCAAAGCAATGTGTACCTTTCTAAAAATAAATATTTTTGCAATGTTGTTAGTGACTGTAATATTTATTTTTAATGGTGATATTTGGATTGTTTCCCAGAGGTGGTGCTTTGCTCAGTTTTTACTGGTGAGATGGGTAGACTTTCAACTAGGGAACATGGGCTACTTGGATACTAACTTTTTTCCTTACTAGTATCTAGAGTTTAGAAAAAAGTGTTTATGGTAGAGGATAAGAATGAAAAATGGAGATTTTAATTTTTGCCCCACTTCCCTGAGGGAAAGGGGCTGTTCAGCTCTACTTTCTGGAGATAAATGATTTTGCACATGCGAGGTCCCCTCCTCCTCCAAGGGAAAGCCAGTCACGACTGAGGACAAGACCCATCTTCAGCACAGTAGGTAGTGTCCTACACACCCTCGAGCACTTTGGGGCATTGCATGAATCACTTTTTAAATTGGCCTTCCTATCTGCAAGGTGTTGTCAGCTCCCCCTGCACTTTGCATCAAGTACAGGACTCTTGGAGCCAGAGGTTGTCAGCCAGCAGCTAAAGTGCTTGGCACCTTTTTATTCAGAAAAGTCCAAGCCTCTGGGAGTCTGGCCTCCCTCTTCCTTGTAGACAACGTGTCAAAATGTTAGAAAGTGCTCAGTGAGCTTTAGAAGTGGTTCCTGAACCAGCTACAGAACTATAATTAATAAATATCAACTCTACCAGTGACTTGTGATGGTTAATGGTGCTTTAAAATATACACAATACTGAAGGATTAACTGACCACACAAGCAGGAACTCTATAAATATTCATGTTTCTTTCAATTTTAGACAAATGTGGAATCTTCTAGAAAAAAATTTATGAGACAGACATCAGTCTAACTGTTTAGCTTTGCCTTTGTTGGCAACTTTAAGCAAAATATTTTGGCTGTATAATAAGGTATGCACTGTGTTGTCTCAGGATCTCAAGATGCAAAGTTTGAGTGATTCCTCATGGTGTAGTATTTTGCCACATCCCAAAAAGTATAAAGGAAGAGTTGTCTCCTTTATTTCTGCCCTACACTTCTTTTTTTCTTCATACCTTTTCCTTTCTTCTTTTTCAGTATTTGCACATTCTCAGTCCTTCACATAACATGCTTCCATCTTGCTATGTGAGAAGTTAATTTTCAGTTAAACAAGCTTCGGCTTTCTTGCTGAGAGGCCGGGTGTGATGGAGGAAAGTTGCCATAGGTTTTAATATTATTCAGGTACAGTAGGGCAAACAGGTCAGGAGATGACTGCTGATGGACAGACAGCTGATGCTCAGGGTCCCTAGCAGAAGAGAGGCCACACCATGGCTCATAGGGCTGCAAGAGTAACACTGGGGGTATGAGGAACAGAGAGACCCCAGGGAAGAGTGCACAGGAGCTTTTATTGTGGTTTCTGCAGAAAGGAATGGATAGAGTGGGGGAGGTGAGTTGGCCAGTCTGAGTAACTTCATTGGACTCTGGGGCAAAGGGGTGGCCCTGGCTGTCAGCTACCAGGTCCTAAATTGGTCAGGGCAGAGCAATTGTGGGCTGAAGTATGAAAGCCAGGTAGAGAGTAGATATGGACTCTGTTATAGAGTGGCTGGCTTGCACATCAACATGTGCTGGCAAGTTTGTCTTTCACTGTCTGTGGAATAGAGCAGCCATGGGAAAGGCAGTCCCTCTGGGCCAGCAAAGTCTCGAAGTTAAAAGCTCAGAGATAATAGGCAAGGTTAATGTAGAATAGGATCGTTTATTGGCTTTATATACCAAGCTGTAGTACCCTTCTCTCTGTCCACCTCCTTTTTTCCATTTTGTGGACTGTATCTCTCCTATTCTTCTGTCTATTCTCCTGCAGCATATAAGCTTTTATTGCATGATCAATAAAAGACATTTAGCAGTTGAAAAGCTATGATTCACCCCCTTTTCTGTAAGTAATACTGAAATGCTAGAATTGCTCCTTTGATCCTCCAGAGAGGTATTCACAATTACTTTGATTCCCAAAGAGGAAAGCCCATTGTTCCTATTGACATCATTGTTTCTTTTTGGGTGACCATTTATGAGCCAGTGTTCCATATAGTTGGCCCCTTCTTAGGGAGCACAGTGTTAATTTTATGCCTGGTGAACAAGTATCGGAAGTTAGCTGTACACTTTAGCTGGAGTTTCTCAGCTGGAATCTTCCCAGGTGTATTTGAGGACCTGGTTCTATTTGAGGGTTGGGGGCGGGGCAGCCAGCAAAATCAAGGCTATAGGGCAGATTGGAAAGAACACATCATTTGGAAATTCACCACCAACAGTGGATTTTATTCTTACCTAGTTGGTAGGGTGGGTTTGTCCTCGGAGAATTTTAAGAATACTAAGGGCCTGGTCCACCAGTCCGCCATGGGTATCATCCTGGGCAGGCCTTCCTCTGTGGGTGCTCTGTCTCATTGTGGGCAGCAGTGACAGCCCACTGGGCCTACTTCAAACTGGGTTGATTGTGCTTTGGTTTGTCCCAACCAAAACTCACACTGAAATTTGATTCTCATGCTGCTTTGTTGGAAGTCGGTGGGGCTTTTGGGGGTGCTGGTCGTTAAGACAGAGTTCTCAGGCATGGGCTAATGTTTTCTCTCTTAAAGAGTTCAGCCATCTCAGAGGTTTGGCCCCTTTCTTCCTCTTGCACACATCTGCTTCCCCTTCCATGTTTTCTCCATGCAAAGAGCAGCTCATTTCCCTCAGCAGAAGCCAGGCAGCTGCTGCTACTTTTCCACCCCAGCACTGTAAGCACAGATAAACCTTCTTTAGAAGTTACCCAATCTCAGATATTTGTTAGACTAATGGACAGTGGTCTCAGTGACTTGTTTGTTAATTTAGATTTTAAACCAATCTTTTGGTCTCTGTAAGGTTAATGATGAAATACAGAAAGGTCCAAAGGCTGAGGGCATCTTATAGGGAGAACTTGGAAGAGAGTCCTTATTCCCGGGGCAGCGGTGCTAACAGATAAATAAATACCAAGGCAGCAGTAAAACCTCCTGAAGCTGCTGGGAAAGGGGGACAGGACGTGCCCTAAAGAAGAAGAGATGGGGAAGACAATTGTACTGCCCTCACAGCAGGGTTTGGGGACAACCTGCTGTGATTTCCACCTGGATCCCATGGGGGAATGACAGGTGAGTACTGTGACTTCTTCCAGGGCAGCGCATGTCCTGATACAGTGACAGAAACTATAACCGAAGCAGCGAGCTACCCTGGTGCCCAGTGGGACAGCTTGCAGATAACATCACTGTGTTTGTCATCTCTGTGCGGGGAGCTGTGCTGACACACACACACAGAAGTCTAGCCTGCAGCAGGAGTGAGGGTCCGATGTCTCGCTGGGCCAGCCATCAGTGACCTGGATCTACACTTGGTGATTACTCAGGAGTAATCTCAGCTGCCAGTAATCCGGGGCAAAGTAGGGGACTTCGTGGGCAAGGAGTCCCTGCAATAAATGAGATCAGGTTCTCAGACAAGCAGGAGACTCCAGGCCCAGCTCACCTTTCAGGCTGCTGGTCTGGGAAATATGACTCCAGGCTGGGCAGGAACATGCCCAGCCCCCCAGGGTCCCATACTCTGGGACTAGGTAGGGCATCCAGAGCCTGGCCCTGCAGCCTGCAGTGAGAGGTGCTCCTGTCCTGGAAGGTCAGGCCAGGAGGGTATGCTTTGGGTCAGGTAATTGTCCAGGACTCTCCTGGCCCCCTGGATCAAGGATTTCCTTCTAAACCCTTCTGAATGTCCCACAGAGGAGCAAAGAGGGGTGTTGTCAGCCTGAACAATGACAGGAACAGTACTGTATATTAGGGCTTGAGAAATTCATGGCCCTTAGATTCATTTTGTGCAGTACCCCTGCAGAGGTCAGCATTGGTGCCATCCCCTTCTGCCAAGTACAGACCAAAAAAAAAAAAAAAAAAGCTTAAAATGTTTTATTGTCTATACATCATAAAATACACCATCTTAGCCATGTGTCAGCGAACATTTCAGCAGCAGTAGATACGTTCACATTGCCATGCAGTCATCACCATTGTCTATCTCCAGAGCGGTTTTACCTCCTCAAACCGAGACTTTCATCCCCTGAACACCAGCTTCTCAATTCCTCCCCTGCTGACCTTGGCAATCACTGTTGTACTTTCTGTGTCTGTATTTAAAACTGTTTTTGAGAAGAGACATCCTGGCATTTGACAGTGTTGTTGGTATTTCCGTTCTAGCTGGCCAGCCAGGAAAGAGACCAAGTAAATCCCAGCCTGATGACTCTTGGAGTGTTTTCTGTCTTGACTTCTGTGTGTCCGATAAGGTGCATGGGCCACTTGGAAATATTTGAGAGTTGCACAATCTCTGACCTTTCCCCAACATCCTGTGTGTATGTTTATTACTACTTATTCAACATAATTTATCCAATATCATCACCAGTCATCTGTTTGGGGGATTTTTCTTTTATCTCACTGCATGTCTTAAGGATGTGGACTGAGTCTTGTTTATCCACGTAGTCTCAGCTCTGAGCACTGTGTCTGGCATGCAGGGTGCTCAGCATTTATTTTTAATATTCTACAGTAGAAGAGGATAAGACTGGAATGAAGATTGTTATTTAAAGGAATTGCAGATGTTCTAGTTCATGTTGCCCCTAGATACTGTTTCGTTTTTAAAAAGACAAATGAGAAAATTAGGTGTTGTGGTTCATGGGCAGAAAAGATATTCAGGAGGATACCCTCAGTATGCCCTTTGCTGACTTTTTACATTTTCAACAGAACATAGAGAACCAGCTGGGCATGGTGGTACATGCCTGTAATCCCTGCACTGGGGAGACTGAGGCAGGAGTTCTAGGCCATCCCGAGCTACATAGTAAATTCAGGGTCAGCCTGGACCACAAAGTGAGATACTGTCTCAAAGAACAACAAATAGAAAGTAAGGAACCAGGTTGGTAAATGTTGTAAATTAAACTGTAAAATGAACATTTGGGCAATGCCCTTTTAGTATACTTGAGACCTGTATTCCCTGTTTCTCAGAAAAATGCCCTTAAACATCCAAACACAAGCTCATTGCCCTGGTAGATTCCAAACTCTAATCTGAAATCTTGTTGCAAGGCATAAAACAAGCATCTTTTTAATTTTCATCTCAGTAGCTTAGTAAAGAGTTATGATTCTTTCAAATTTCACATATGCTTGTGCCATCAGTGATCTCTTAAGTCCAGGGATACTGAAGGAGGTTATTCGTTGAATATTTTTATACTGATGCTTTAGAGGCTCACTGTTTCTGCATGATTTTAAAAATCATCATTATTCTCATGTTCTATGGTGCACCAAGGAATTGTTTTTTAGCTTAGTAACAATCACTAGTTTCAAAAATTATGAAGTATTGGAAGAAGCAGTAGAAATAAAATGTAATACTAAAAAAAATTATCTTCACTTTACAAGCCTGGGGCCTGGGAGTGTAGCTCAGTGGGAAGCACTTGTCCAGCGTGTAGGAGACCGTGGGCCGAGGCAGGCAGGTGGAGTGGACCACTCATATGAGTCTCCTCTGCTCACACTCACTCCCTGGCAGGGTATACTGCTTGCTTCTGTTGCCCCATGGCAACTGGACCACCAAAGCAGTCAAGTGCTATCCAGTGGCCTCTGCCTGGCTAACTAGCAGGGACTGTGGGAACCACTGCTACCAGCCCCTAAGAAGAGGCATTAGTGGTAGCATCTGTGTAGAGGCCCCTGATTCCAGGAGAGGACTCTGGGAGCTGAGCAACCTGCTGCCGTGATGTAGGAGCCATGCCTGGACCCCTCAAAGCCCTAACAGAGTTGGAATGTGCAGCCCCATGGGTGTGCAGAGGCCCTGTCACCCTGCTGTGCTCAGGGTGCCTGGGTGTAATGACCTGGGGCCTTGAGAATTTTGTAACATCCCCTTTCGCAGTAACAGGAGTTCCTTATTTCAGAAAACTCTACCCCCCAGAAGCCTCGCTTCCTCATACAGCTGTTCTGTGGGGTGTTTCTGCAGCATAGTGTGTTTGCAAGCAGCCATCTAGTCAGGATGGTTGGGTAGAGCTGAGCCTGGGCTTGGCCTGTTAGAGCAGTGTGCCTGACCTTTATTGTGCCCTCTCTTTCCTGAGTCACAGACAAAGGAGATGGGAAAGTCAAACCTGGGGTTGTCTGGTACTCTTTCTCAAGTAATGTTAGTAACGCGAATAACATAAGACAACTCTCCCCAATTAAAATTAAATTCCCTCACTGTTTAAGAACTCATAGAACTTACTGTTCAAAACAGGCAATCATGTAGATGTGCACTATTAAAAAATTACTGGTTACCTAAAAAAGTAGGTAAGTCCATATCAATGTGATTCAGCAATATATGGGAAAATTGTTGTTTAAAGCCATGGGAGATGTTCTAGTTCATGTTGCCCCTAGATATTGTATTGTTCTTAAAAAGACAAATGAGAAAATTAAGTACTACGAAGGAAGAAGCAAGAGCGAGTGTGACCATTGTAGTTACTGTACAGGAGCAGAGCAAGAGGCTTATTTGCATTTTATCTCGATTGCTGTGAATCATCAGTAATACAGGACCCAAAAATAGAAGGTGGCAATTTGGGGTGAGTGTTGCACTCACAGGGACTTACATGGCTGAGCCTGAGTTTGCGGGATGTTGCTCTCTGTGCTTGCTGGTGCATTGTGGGTGAAGTGCCCCACCCACTGTGTGTGGTCCCTCCTGTGTGCTCGCACCCATTGTGTGCCTGCCTACACTGCTGTCTGATGCGGGCCAAGGCTCCTCAGTTTTGCGCTCTGTAGGTCTTGGTTTATTTACCATATGTCTTCAGGCATCTGCCATACTCTGTATTCTGGTCTCTGGGGATACACCAGTGGCCAGAACAGTTTAACCTCTTGGTGGGGAGACAGCAAGGGGTGGAGGTGGCTGTCAGGAGGTGGGGGGCTGTCAGGAGGTGGGGGGCAGAGTTCTTCAGCTCAAACCCTGTGAAGGAACTTCTACTGCTGTTCCACAGAGGGAACCCTTGGCCAGTGAGCAGTGAAGTCTTTTCTTCATGGTCAGTGAACAAGACCACCATATGTTCACTCTTGGGGTGTGGCAAGCCTGTGAGGGTGACTCCTCGGTCCACACCTTCAGGTGAAGGGGTTTTTTTCCCCAGTTATTTGTTCTTTAAGGTATAGGATTGCTTTTCATTGTCTTTGTTTTCAGTGTAGGACTAAGAATGAACTAGCCTGCTGGGCAGAAAGCCTGTTGGCTTGGAGAGAGGCCTTTGCTTTGCATTGGATTCCATTTGGGCGAGCAGAGGTTCTGGTCTTTGAGAGGCTGGCCCTGTAACTAGGGTGGAGCTGGCAGAGGCCCTGGGCAATGCCATGGTTGGTAGCCTTGAGCAGAGGGCATGGATGGCCTTCAGCTTGTCCTCTCTGACCTCCAGCTATTCATGTCCTCCGAGAGGTACACAAGAGGAAAGAAGGCCAGTGCCTACCTCTCCTTTCCCCCAGCTGCCTGTGGGAAACAGGAGCAGGACATGGCACTGCAGCTATGCCTGGCCTCATGAGCCTTGCAGTGGGCTCAAAGCCTTTGTTCAAAGTGAAGATTCACTGGCAGCTATCTTTCCTCCCAGGCAGTACTCTGTGGCAGGTACAGGACTCCTTGGACTGCGAGGAGACTGTTTTCCTTGCATTACACAGTTCTGTGCTCACTATACCCAGTTGTACTACTGCCTGCCAGTGAGGACATTCATCACATGAAGAAAGTGCAGTTCTATTCCTGTGCCTGTGACTCCAGGTGCCCTTTCATGAGCTGTACAGCCATTTGGATTAAGAAATTAAAAGTTGAATATTAAGTGTCCATAGCTCTTATTGACAGGTAATCTTGGGGACTGTTAAATAAGAATTACAGAGGCCATTGTTTCAGACTAAGCACCTGCTCAGGGCCCAGCCAAACCAGGCTAAGAATGAGAATGGTGTCATGCATGCTAGTGTTTATCAACTAAGTCCCGAAACTCAGCTGTTTGTCCTTCCAGCATATCAGGGTTAGAGACAGAGAGCAAGCATATTTCTTATACAGGATGAAGTTCTGTTTTAATCCTTACACTAAATGAGTCCTGAAATAACCCAATGTTAGTTATTTTTCTTTTGTTCTGTCTCCTCACCTTATAAGGAAAGTCACTTTGGAATGGCCAATCTGCTTTTTGTTCTTCTGTTTCTACTCTCTTTTTAACCTTTGTCTGTCTATAAAACCAACTGTTCTACTCAGTCCAACAGAGCCCTTAACTCTGTTTTATGTTCCTGATTCTGGAATCAGAAATAAAGCTGTTTGAGGTCATTAAATTAAATTGTTATAATTTTGTCCATTGACAGAAAAAGTCATTAAGAGATTTTTTTTTCTCCTACAGAATCCCCTCCTGTTACTTAAAAGATTACTTATTGAGAAATGATCTAGTAAAAGAAAAATGTATTGGTGTTTTAAAATACCTACTTCTGCCAGGCATGATGGTGTGCACCTCTAATCCAAGCTATGTGGGAGACTGAGATAGGAGGATCACCAAGTTTGAGGCCAGCCCAGGCAATTTAGCAAGACCTTGTCTCAGAGTAAAATTAATAAAAAATAAAAATGCCCAATTCTGATCTCCAGCATCCAGTTGTTGGATAACTCATTGAGCAGTGCTTTTAGCGTTTTCTTTCTTTCTACTTGGCTGACCTGGACAACACTTTCATTTTAGGTGAATTGTCAGAATTGTGAGAAAGAGCTCAACGTTGAGAGGTAGCTTGTTATGAGTCTTTCCTCTGTCCTGCCCTCTGAGAGCTAAGTGCAGGGGCAGTGTGTCTGGTTTGACATGAAGGCTGTAGGACGTATGTGTGTCTCGGTGTGTCAGTGCCTTCCTGAGACACGTCCCAGGAGATTCCAGAAGAAACGGGCCATGCTCATTTGTCCTCAGTGTGGCTGGGCAGTGTTATATAACTTGAGGATAAAGCTACAGACCAATGGGAAATGAGGGGAGATAGTCTAGGATTTTGTAGCGAATGTTGTAAATGAGTAGACTCTTGAAATCACTTGATAATATGCTACACACACATAAATACCATTTTTTTTTGCCTGTGTCCACACACATAAATACACATAGCAAAGCTGCAAGTACTCATTGTTCACCAGCATCTGTGTATGCAGGGGTGAAGAATTGCTAGGTACTAGCTGGTCCCTTTGTCTGTGTCCCACTGTTCCTGATCTCTGAGTGAAGGGGCTGTAACTATAATGGTTTCTCTTGGTATTGGCAAGCAGTTTTTCTAGGGATCCCATCTTGCCTCATGGTACAGCCCACTGGAGCCACATGGGGCTCAGTTTGAGTCCGTTCTTGGGGCTGTCCCACCCATTCTGGGAGCCTGGGCACCAGGTCTCTACCCTGGGGAGCTGGGGGACCTCATCCATTTGTGTTGTTTACTCACACTTCGGGGAGGGAAGGAATGTGTTATCAGTGTGTTATTTTAGGGACCATCTTAAGTATGAGTGTGTTTGTGAGTGTGTGCGCACTGCCTGTTCTCTCTTCCTTTCTGTCCCACAATGTAGTAACCAATATTCGTGGAGCTAGGCATGCTGGGCTTTACTGGTTATCTAATTTAATTCAGTTGACTGTATCATTAGGTGCTAATACATGTAACTCTCAACTGTAATGAGTTTCTTATCAACTTTTAATGGATTAGTTGTAAAGCCATTGTGAGATGAAAATCACACATTTTAAATCATTGGTCATAAGTGGAACTCAGGAAAAGATCAGAACTCAAACTTGAAAAAGGGTCTGGCTTTTGCATATTCTTTTTTTAAATTTTTTTTTTTTTTTTTTTTTTGTACCAGGGATCAAACTCATGACCTTGTGCTTGCCAGGCAGGCACTTACACTGCTGACCTAAATCCCCAGCCTGGCTTTTGTACATTCTAAAGTTTAAAAAAACAAAAAACAACAAAGCAAAACACAAGTGAAACCATTGCAAATCTATTGACTGTCTATAACATCCTCACTTCTAAGAAGAAAAGTCCTGTGCCATCACTGCACACGAGTGGTTTTGTTTTTGTTTTTGTTTTTTTTGAGTTTCAGTGCCCTCTGTGGCTTCCTTTCATCCAGGACAGAGCCAGTAGAGATTCAAAGGGAGGGCAGGATAGCTTCTGCACCAGTGCTGTACAGTACTTTTCTGGGATCAAGATGACTTTTGCAGTCCAGTGTGGTACTCACGGTCACATGTAGCTGTTGAATGTGTGAATGGTGACCAGTACCTCTAAAGAAGTCTCTTTAGGATTTGTCAATTTTAGTTACTTAAGGTTCAATTTCAGTAGCATCTGTGGCTGCTGGTGGCTGCTGTGCAAGGCTTTCCTGACACAGATCCACTGTGGGTCTCCTGGATGCTCCTCAAAGCAGCAGGTAGGAGTCACCATGGGAGTTTTGGACTTGATCAACAGCATTCACTGGCTGAACCCCCCTGGCTGTGCATGGCTCAGAAGGTGTGAGTATGACCAGAGTCCCCAGCTGCATGGAGCTCTGCTCCATGGTTGTTTCTAAACTGAGACCAGTCAGCAGTTAGATGTCTGCCACTGTCCAGGGCCGAGGCCTTAGTCTTCTTTGATCCCTGTCATCTCAGGGAGTAAACCTGAGGGAGCCTGGGCTCACACACCCACCTCCCAGCGTGCCTCCCCTTCCTTATGCTGATTCACCTCGCTCTCTGTGCCTCATCTGCTTCTGCTGTTCCTGGCCTTTCCTTCACCTGTGTATCTTTTACAATAAAATTTTATTTTACTTTACTTTTAATTGTGGCTACAACCACCTAGCACTAAATTTACCATCTTAAACATTTTTGTGTGCAGTCTTAGCCACACGGTTATGCAACACATCCTCAGGACTTCTTCATCTTGCAAAACTGAAACTCGATGTGTAAATGCTGACTTCTCTTCTCTTAGTCTGCCTTCACACACTGTTCTACTTTCTGGTTTCACTGTCATGTCCTTAAGAGTCAGCCATGTGGTAGCATGTGGCAGTTCCCTTCCCTTCTCACATCTGCATTCATTTTCATTTCTGTGTGTCCTGCATTTCTGTGTTCAGCCTTCAGAGGACACTGAGCATTCTTCTGTCTTACTTTCCTTCTATTCCTTCCCACTTTCTCAAAAATGAAACATGAAATTGAAATATTTAATCACAATGAATTAGATAAGGAACATTTTGTATTTTAAGGGCAGCAAGAGTTGAGTGTATCTTTTCTCCATTATTGCCCCCAAGTATACCAAATATGTCTACCTTGAATGGTTTTTATTCTGCTG
The DNA here is from genome assembly GCA_004027455.1 of Hydrochoerus hydrochaeris. Lineage (NCBI taxonomy): Eukaryota > Metazoa > Chordata > Mammalia > Rodentia > Hydrochaeridae > Hydrochoerus > Hydrochoerus hydrochaeris. The sequence goes on along the minus strand of PVLA01006878.1, from coordinate 37,613 downwards.
AAACTTTCCCCTGATTTTTAATTTGTCTGGGTCATTGACTTTCTGTAGAAATAAGAGATGTCTCAGGTCTTCCCAGAGCAGTGGTGGTGAGCTTATGGCACATGGGCCCCAGTGGGTGGTGGTAGCACACACATCAAGTTGCCCTAGCCAGGGTTTGAAAAATTAATCTGCATGTGTATGACAAAGATCACAGTAATTGTGCAAAAGCACATCAAATGCAAACTTTTACCTTTCAATAAAAATCTTTGTGTCATTGAAAGCTCTGTTACTGTTTTTCTTCTAAGATCAATGATGTTAATGTATGAGTTATTTTTTCTGAATTCAGTGTTTAGGTTTAGTTGTAGTGTTGGCACTGTGTGATAAATAAGTGGATTTGGGACTGCAGTTTGGTCACTGGATCTCTAAAGGGTGCCCCATCACTTGGTTGCTTGGTTAGATTGCTCTGTTTGGATGAAGTTGGGTAAACACTGCACTTTGCTGCTAGAACCAGAATCCCTTGCTTCCTTCAGGCAGTTTAAACAAGTTAACCTTTCTGTCCTGCAGGAGGAGGATACAGCACCCCCATGGAAGGCCCAGCTTCTCCTGGTCTTCAGGCCTAGCCTTAAAACATCAGCCAGAACTTGGTCTGCTCTGCTTATGGCTTAGGCAGGAGGGAAGGAAGTTTACAGGGCACGGGAGTATATTCCTGCTTCACTGGCATGTGTGAAACCACATGGTCACTCTGCTTCCTGCCCATCTGCTACATAGGTTAAAAAGCACCATCACTTTTCCTTTGGAGCACATTGCTACCCTTACTGAAATGGGAATTATGATAGGATGGTGAGAAGAGATGGGCATAGGGCAGATAACCTGAAGCTCTGTGTGTACCTAGTGGTCTTCCACGTCCATCCTCTTGGGGTTCAAGGGAGTTTAGGCACAGATTAGATGGTTTGCCCTTCATACCAGAGATGTCTGCCTGCTCTTTGTTTATATACGGTATATCCACTGCCTTTGAAGGTATGAGTTCTAAATTCTTTCCAAGACTAGAGGAACATGGTGGGTTGTGTGTGTCTGGGGTTGGTGTCTCTGTATGTCTGATCATGGAGAAGTGTGGGATGGACTTGCCTGGACTCTCTGGACAGGTCTGCTTTAAATGCTCCTATTTAAATGGACTTTAAAATGAGGGGGAAAGGGAAGGTTTACCTCCACTTAGAAGTCTCTTGCAGATGATAGTCACTATAATTTAATAAAGACATTCAGTGGTGACAATGCCTGACTTAAAAGTGTCTCTTAGCCTTGTTTGAGAGATGCAGTTTCTCAGATCTTGTATTAGTCTCTGTTTTGCTACTAAAATAGAGTGCTTGAGCCTGATACTGATGTATCATTTTGCAGGCAGCCCCATCGGTGAGGCTTTGTAGGGCCTGCTGGCAGATGGTGTCATGGAGGTGAGCCAACAGTAACATTGAGAGGGTTCACATTCTCCAGCCAGGGAACCAGAGAGCAGTTCAGGGTTTAGACCTTGTATAAACTCACTCTCACCCAAGCTCACTCAAGGGGCTATGGGATATGCATTCACAGTGCCCGAAGAAGCTTTTGTGATGCCTGCTTAGTGGCACCACCCTCGATCGTGTCAGTAGAATGTGAACCCTTAGAAGGATGATTGCTTGCAGTTAGATGCAGCAAGTGAGTCCATCTTCTTCCCTCTTCAGAGTCTGCCTGTGGAGGGCAGGGTCTGTAGGCTGCAGGGTGCAGTCTGAGGACCCTACCTCTGAGGGGGCATGGGAAGCCCAGGAAGATCATTCAGCTATGTGTCCCCAAAGCCCAGCTTTCTGAGTCTCTGTCTTGGCCTTTGGGGACATACAGCTGTAAAGATTCCTCAAGCCAGCAGGGCAGGCCCAGAAAAGTCAAGATCAGACCCACCAGGAGAGAGGATTGAGCTGTGTGATGCATGTATGGTGTCAGGTGTCATTCCAGGCAGCAGTGTGCGAGCTAAGAATGGGTCCAGAAAAAAACAGCCTAAGGTGTAGACCTGGTTTGGGCCCATTTTCTAGGATAATGGTTTCTTCTTTTCCTCGGTCAGGGCTATGGATGCGGTGGTGTCAGTGGGCAATGCAGACATCCAGTGGTCCCAATGTCCCAAACTTGGGATGGTGACCAAAGGAGTCAGCTCAAAGGTCTATGACAGGTAAGGAACTTGAGATGGCCCCCAAACTGTGCCTTTTGTGGGTTTTTGGTAAAGAAAGAAGATTAAGCAGTTTCCTAAATATGCAATGAGCAAGACAGAAAGAGGAGCAGTTAGGCAGAAGAAAGTGGGGAGCAGTGTATTCCTGCCACTTAAACTACTGTAAAGCCACATACCATCTTGCTTAAATGGGCTTAAATGGACGGTCCCTTTATTCATCATAGCAGTAGCTGTGCTCCTTATGTTTATGTTAAGTGTGGATGGCCAAAGTCATATTGCTATTATCAACAACTCTAATGACTAATGCAAATTAGCCAGAGGATCTAGTTCACATTTCCAAACTCTAGGAATAAAACTCATGGAACCACTGTTCAAAAAATTGAAGTCATTGGCAAGGGAGGAGAATGTGGCAGATTGAGGACTAGCTCTCAAAGCTCTTGTGTGGGATTAACACCAACACCTGAGCTCACCTCTCCTTGTTAAAAGAAGCCTACCATGTGTCAAAAGGAGAAAACTGGAATACTTGATGAGTCACGTGCCTCAGCTATTTAAATAGAGTTCTGTTTCTACAGGAAAAGGGTCAGGAACTGGGTCACTTGCCAATCCTCTATGTCTGCATTGCTCACAGCTGGAAGAAGCTGAGATTGCATTTATGACCTGGTAGCACATTGTTTTGCCTAATTTCAGGCATGGTGTCCAGAAGGAAGTAAATACATCTTGCCAAGTTGAACTTAGAGAATAACAGCGTGTCAGCTGCCTAGGTCTGGAAGACAGATTGAAGCATCAGTTTGCTGCTATTGCAAAATAAAGATGCTTTGCTGCTCATTAAGTTTAAAGATGACATAAAGCCAATTTTTACCTAGACACGATGACTTGCTGTGCTTTTTTTAATGAAATTTTAACCAAGGGCTGGGAATTGAGCTCAATGGCATAAGAGCCTACCTTGCAAGCACGTGGTTGTGAATTTGTTCCCTGGTACTGATTTAAAAAAAAAAAAAAAGAAAGAAATTTAAACCAAAAGTTGCATTGTAAATACTGTACTTCATGACAAAAGATGTGATTTGGAGTGCAGGCTAGAAAGTGGGAGGAAGGCAGCCGTCTGCCAGGGGTTTGTGGTGAGTGAGTTTCGGGATGAATCCTGGGCTGTCTGTGAAGTCGTCGTGCTCTTTGTCGTATTGAGGTTCTTGTAAATGAAAGGGACATTTCATTCCACATTAACTGCACTTTGGGGCATTTTTTCCAATTCCTAAGTTTATAAATATATGTGTTTGTTGAAAATGTCAATCATTCACACAAATTTTTTAGATCCCTTTTGTATGGAAAGAACTGAGAGTTGTAATTGGGGATATAAAGTAAATAGGATTTTAAGGTCACTTGAATTGGAATTTTGAATTTAAGGGGTTCATGCTTCCACTTGAAAAATACATATGAGGACTGGGGATTTAGCTCAGTGGCATAAGTGCCTGCCTGGCAAATGTGAGGTTGTGAGTTCAATCCCCAGTACCAAAAACTAAAAACAACAGAAAAAAAGAAAAATACATATGAACATATGTATGAATCTTTATCTTTTTCTCTGGCCTCCTATGTAAAGTATACTGGCACTTTCTCTTTTTTTCCTGCTTCTTTCTTCTTTCTTTCCCTCATTACTATAACCATGTTTATTACTGCTACTCACTATGACTAGTCATGTGTGAACACTCATTTTTAAGCATTTTCCATGCACTGTCTCATTTCATTCTTCCATACCTTACAGAACACTGTAAGGTAGACATTCTTCTCATTTTGCTGATGATAAAACTGAGATCCAAAGATGTGAAAAGTCTTGCTAGAGGTTGCACAGTATTTCAGGCTAGAACTTGACTTTGAACAGTATCTGTCTCTGGACCCTTGAGGGGTCTTGGAACTGCATCCCAGCCAGCTTCCCAGAGGTCACTTAGAACCTCCCTCCTAGGAGGAGCAAGGGGCTGCTGTGTGTGCTGAGTGGGCAACAGAGGACTCGTTGGGTGCCTTGACTCTGCCATGTCTCCTGACTTTTCCGGGGAATAGTGATGATGCCACAAGATCTTAAAGACTATCAAAGGTGGTGTTTAAAATTCTGAGTAGGGAAGGGAAGACCTCGGTGGCTGCATGGGGGTGAGGCCAGGAGGGGACTGTAAGACACCTTCATTCTTGCAGAAAGACAAGGAAAATGGGTGTAAGTGGGTATCCCGAGGCTGCACTTCCTCCCAAGTGCTTCTGTGCACACACTCCTGGATGACTAGTGAAAACACAGGTTCTGCCTCAGCAGGTCTTCACTGAGCAGCAGGCCCACTGAAGATAACCAGTATGACCAAGGGCTAGCATAGGTCCTCCATGGCCTCAGGAGAAGAAAATCTTGGAAATGAGCCCTGACAAAGGTTATCTGTGGCTACAGAATACAGAGGATGACTAATAATGAATGGAGCTTGATGGGGTTAAAGGTACAAAAGTGTCTCAGACCTGGTGGGATTACACAAAGTAGTTGGGATATGATAACAGTGGAAATGTTTTAATTTAAAGAGAATATTAATTTCTAAAAAATAGTGAAATATTTCCAAAAATGTCTACATAGATCTTGGAATTCTGTGATTCTGATACTCTTTGGTGAAGATTCAAGGACAGAGAGTTCAGCCTAAAGTTTCAAGGAAACTGCAATATGGTTGGCTTCACTTTGGTGTTTCACAGAGTAGAGGCTTGGTTGTTGTAGGAAATTTGAAAGACCTATGTATTTTGCTGATGACAAAAGGGCTACTATATGCACCATTGGCACTATTAATGGTATCCTTGTCTCCCAAAGCAGAGAACCTAGGGGCCTGGTAATAGCTGGCTAGCCGTCTCTCCTCAGTCAGAACACACCACTGAAGTGGTGACACATAGGCATCCATCATGACACAAAGAGGATTTCAGCAGGATGTTAACTGCATCCCTGCTAGGGCAGATCCTTTTGGCCAGTGTGGAAAGGCACAAGCTGCTGCTTGTGTATTTGGATTTCAGCTTGGGTAGGGAAATAATAAGAAAACTGATGACTAAAGGGCTATCTCAAGAGGAGCGCTCCTGAAATTCATGTCAGTGTAGCTGGATTGCTTGTGAAATGTAAAGTTCCTTCCAAAACGAATTATTATGACATTAACATGCACTCTCTATTGGCAAAGCAAGTGAGGGCAGAGTCATGGATGTGGCTGACTCTAGAAATGCTTGGCCTTTCCTCCCATGGCACTGAGTGCCAAGACAATCTGTAGCTGAATATGTTCTCAAATTAGCTGTGTAGCAAGCCATCTGCTGTCTCCTCCAGAACCCTTGATGGGGACTAGAAAAGGAAATCTTGCCAAAATAAAAATAGCCCCCTACTACATGGATAAGTTAGGGAAAAATACGAGGTCAAATTTGTGGTGGATGAGTGTAAGGATAGCAGAGAAGGATGAGGATGAGCAGGTGATGGTCTTCTCCACGTCTCTGTCTGACCTTCCTCCTGTGTTTCTTTCTGTTAGAAAAAGATCAGCTGTGGATCGGGAGAATGTATTCCACATCAGAGATGGTGAGTTAGAACTGGGAGCAATGAGGGAACTAGACTTCATTGTAGGAAAGTATAATGGAACCTCTTCTTGAATACAACTGGCAGCCTTGTGGTTTTTATAGGTCTGTTGGACATGGAATAATTTCTTGTCACATTTAAGCACTTCTTGGTGCTGGCTTGCAGGGACTGTTCTCTCCAGGCTACCCCAGGGCTTCTCAGGTGGCCTGTAAGCCCAACCCCACCTGGTCCTTCTCCCATGGGCACTCTCCCAAAAGTGGGTCAGGAGTTCTGAATTGCCATGCAGTCTGGAAGTCTAGAAGTGATGGGATAGTATGTGATGCTTTATCATGTTCAAGAGCTCCTATTCATATTCACTTCCTTTTAATACTCATAGTGTGGTGGCACCTCACTATAATCCCAGCTTCTCAGGAGACTGATAAAGGAGAATCACAAGTATGAGGCCAGCCTCGGCAACTTAGCTAAGACTTGTCTCAAAATGAAAAGGACTGAGGGTGTAGCTCAGTAGCAAAGTGCTTACTGGTACTGAAAACAAAACAGAACTCTTACAGACATCCCGGGGGAGTGGTTGCTGTTCTTCCCCAGTAGTAATACTGAGGAATTGAAGGCTCTGAGATGATAGTGGCCATCGAAGGTCTCACAGCCAATGAGGAGACCAAACTGTGCTTACAAACTTCCTCACCAGGTCTGCCCTGGAGGATGAGTTGCTGGGGAGAGGACAGTGAGGAGTGAAGGTGATGGGGTGGCAGCAGGGCTGTCTGCAGGGCTCCTGTTGTCTGGAGGATCTGGGCCAGTGCTGGGTACTTGGCTAAGCCTCTGGTCAAAACCAGAAATTCTAGCTTCCAAATATTGACAGTGGATTTAGTTATTTCCAGAACGCTGTAGCTCAGTGCTATGGCTTGAACAAACAGCACTTCCAGTGACATTGAAGTTGGGATCAGTGGATAAAGATAACACCCCCAGTTAACTCCCTTTGAGGGTACTTGATTTTTAGAAGATTTCATTAAATAACTTAGTTTTTCATTAATGCAGTTCCTGAGGGAGATGATTTTTTTTAATGCAGGACCCCTTCCAGTGCCTGTTCTGAGTCACTTCAGCCTAAGGAATGTTGGCTACAGAGTGGGACAGGGGGATGCAGGTTAGCCATGCTCTCTGTCCCCTAAGATACAGAAGGGGAAGGCTGTCCACATGCACTAGTCATTAACACATCACTTTGTAATAACCCCTGAAAGGTGGTTTTGCAATTACAGCAAAACATGTCTGCTTCTAGACTGCACTTGTTAATCATTTCCTACCAGCATGAGAAGAGGGTGCTGTCCTCAGCCCAGAGATCAGTTTTAGTCCTGGGATGTTTGGGGCTGATACAATGAACAAGCTTCATACTGAGAGAGGAGTTTTAAAGGGAGAGAACACAGGCTGCTGAAAGGAATGGCCAGTCTACTAGAGTGATTAAAAACATTTTGTGGGATGATTTATCTTAATGGAAGAAATTCATTTATTAGGTCATTTCTGGCTTGGCATAGGCAACCCATTTGCACTAACCTCAGTGATCCTCAGTCTTGAATGCTTGGAGAATTTTCTGTGAATGTTAAAAATAACTGCTGCCTGGATCAAGCTTTAAAGATGAGACTTACTGCCTGGGATCTGGGGAAGACGCTGTGGATGTATGACAGCTCCAACAGTGCCTTTGTGGTTATAGTCACAAAGGTTCAGGTGTGTGGATTGGAGACTCCACTGTGCTTCAGAAGGACCTGGAGAGGGGCTTAATGTGCAGAGTGCTGGGCCCTGGAACCTCTATTTTTGGAGCTCCACCTCCAGTCAGATCCGGTTGATCTTGGCTGTGTGCCTCCCTGCAGTGTGTGCGCCTGTGTGTGCGTGTGCGCACACACACGCACATATTCATTGCCTGTTATTTGCAATGAATAAATATAAATACTTTAGTGTACCATTTTGGATAAGCACTGGAGGGGGAAATAGATCTCTGGAAACAATGTCTCTTCAGGCCCAAAGGGAGTCATTACCTTAACTCCTCACAGCTGGAATGCTTGTGGACCAGCTGTGTTTTGCAGAGAGGGTGGGTGCAGAGTTGGATCCTGGATCCATCTGATTGTTTTCCTCAGGTGTCTGTTTAAATCCAGACTTGTCCTAGCGGAGGTTTTTCCAGGCCACTGATCTTACATCTTTGCTTCCTGCCTAAAGCAGTGCTTTGTAGACGTGCTGCCAAACAGCTGTAAATGCAAGGCAGAGAAGTAATTTCCCCTTGCTTTGTTTTTAATTTATAAGACTCCAAAGGACAACTTTCACAATATGAGAAATAAAGTTTTGGATATTATCTTTTGGTTAAAGGCATCACCATTAAATGCTCCTCTTGAATTCCTGAATGCAACGTAATATTTATGTTTCTGGCAATATAATAATACTTGTGCTTCTGGCTGTCAGGGAGTCAGAGAACCTTAAGAAGCCAAAGCATGTTTTCCCCACACCTCATTCTTGTAACTTTTATTTTTGAGTTTGTGTTGCACTTTTAGTGTTATTATTTGTATAACCAAGTCATTTGCTAATATTTTCTTTGTCACTTTGTGGTAAGAGTTTCTGTTAGTTGCAGTCCCAGAGAGAAGTCACAAACACTGCTGATCAAATATCACAGTAGCCCTTACAGACTTTTGACCTGATTTTCCCTCTGATGTCACACAAGACACATTTCATTTTTTTGTTTAATTTCTGTCTAATTCAGTCTTTGTTTCTGACACTAACTTTGTCTATTAATAGGGAGCCATACTGCCAGTTGCCAGTTAGCAAAGGGAAAGCAGTTATGTTTGGGAACTTACTTACACATCTGATCAGTATGTTCTTTACTGCTGAGATTGTTGGCTCCCGGTGGGGCCAGACCCTTTGTCATTCTTCTCCTCATTTTGCTATTACAGTAAGTAGTCAGGTGTACCTGGTGTAAATGATACAGGTTTTCCTCTGCAGAGCTACAGTTAAGTGAGCTTACATACAGCTAAAAGGCTTTCTGCTTGGGGAGTGACAAGTCTGCTTTCCAGTAACGTCCCTTTCCCATGGGATTCCTGATCCAAGGAGCTGTGGAGTCATTGTTTTATGGTAATGCTTTGGTAGATTGATTCCAAAAACACAAATGCCTGTTCATGTGCTCATTCTCCAGCTTCCAGGGGCAAGAAAAAGGAGAGAGAAACCACTCAGGAAACAGAATGTGGAGTAAACTTCTCAGGGATTTTTTTTTAAAATCCAAAGTGCCATATGCTCATTTTGTTTCTTGTGCTTACATGTAGAACTGACCCCTAAATGTGTCGACAAGAGGAGAGTAAGTAAGTAAAGGCTCCCAGGACTTAGGCTCACACAGAAGTCACTTGGTTTCAGTGAACTGGACTGGAACATGAGCTTTTTGTTTGCTATTGAAAGTTTAGCCCTTGTATTTCGGGTTGGACAGTTTGGTTCATTAAGGAAGATGTGGATACCTCATGCCAGTGCCTGTTTTCGTTAGGCCTGAGAATAAGAGGCATTGTACATTTAGCACACACGCGGACAAAGCGAACAGTGACTTAATTGTACAATGGGAACAAAAACCATTACCTGGTGACGAGATGAGGGACCTCAGAGTTCTGCTCACAGCTCAGTCTCTGCAAAATCAATGGCCAGGAATCCCTGAGCCAACATCTAAACTGTTACTGATGTTTGCTTGTGAAATTGTTATCAATGGAGTGTTTTCTCCTAATGCTCAAAAAACAGGGATGCAGCTCTGTGGGGGACTTACACACACACACACACACACACACACACACACACACACACACACACCTTGGAAATCAGACAGAGGGAGGAGACTGAGTCAGGAACAAAGTCTGGTTCTCCCATCCAAGCTGTCTCTCTGTGAAGCTCCAGTGACACAAATTGATGGCCTTATCACATGACCACCTATCTGTGCCAGCAGTTCAGGTCTGGTGAAAGTCACAGAAAAAACATTGACACACTCTATTTGTGTGCTTATCTTCAGGCATTGTGTATACCAATATGGGACCTGGGGGCCTCTGGGCTTGTGGTGGATCCCCAGGGCCCTTAAGTCTTCTGTCACATGAATGTGGTGCCACTGTTTCTCCTCTAAAGGTGACATAGTGGGTGATCTCTTGAGAGTGGCCAAATGGTGTGTTTGGTGGTAGATTGGTGGATGACCCTGCACAAGGCCCACAGATTCCTCCAGAGCACTTGGCCTTGGGCTATCAGTCAAGACCAAGACCCACTGCATTCTTGTTCAGTGGGGAGAATGTTGTTGACTCAGGGGTTGGAAGTAAGTAAACCACAAGTGACAAGTGTTGCTTCAGAATTGGAAATGCCTATTCCCTGAACAGGTCTGTTGAGTCTGGCAAATCTATGCCAGTGAATCATGATAGTAATATCGGAATCCAAGCTGACCTTTATTGACCCTTCACACGATATCTTTTATCTTCGTTATACGTAGTTTTTATTTTTAAAAATGAAACAAGATAAAAAGCAAGCAGATATTTTGATTGAGTACCATGACAGTGGCTAAATACATGATATTGAAGTCATGCCATCATCCATCAGAGCAGCAGAAGGTTTCAAACTTCAGAAACTTGGAAAATTCCTGGGGACTTTGTTTTCAGGCAGGTTCTGATTCTGAGGTCTGGGTGGAGACTGAGGTCCTGTATTTCTAGTTTGGGTCCAGGCAAGGCTGATGCTGCTGTCCTCAGAACACACTAGGTGGCAAATCTCCAAGTGAAAAATTACCAAGGCTGCCTGAAATTCTGCATCAGTCAGCTTCCCTCTCATTGCCAAGATTATAACATTTCTTTTCCTCATTGGGAATTGGATCTAGAGAGCACCGAATTGCATCCCCAGCCCTTTACTTTTTATTTTGGGACATGGTCTTGCTCAGTTGCCCAGGCTCACCTGGAACTGGTAGTCCTTCTACTTCAGCCTCTCAACAGCTTAGTGTGGACCTCCATACCAGCCTGAGATTTTGATGCAGAAGGCAGGAGGCTTGCTTTTGCAAAACAGTGAGACAGCTGAGGTCCCTAGCATGTCTGTGGTGTATCCAGGGTCACACAGAAAGCCCCCAGCCTCCTTCCTCACTCTGTCTCTGACTTTATATCCAGTGGTATCATGTTCCTTCAAGTCTCTCCTCACTGGTATCTGTTGACCGCTCTGTCTGCCTGGATGGTCCGCCTCACTTCTGCCTCACCCTGAGTCTGGCAGGCCCAGAACACACTGCACGTCATGTGCAGGTGGCTCTGTATGCGAGCATGGCCACACTGCTCCCCACATTGTTGGCAGTGCTTGAGCTCTGTCCCTCATGTGCAGCTGTTTATCAGTATAGCGCCTGGAGGTGTTGGGAGGATGTGATTGCTGGGGAAGGGGTGGTGGGAATGTGTGACTGAAGGAGAACTGGTATATTTGCAGGGGTGTCAGCAAAGCTGGGCGCTGCACTGCCGGAAGGAAGCTCAGGTTTCTGGAAAGAGAAAGTTCGTAGTCCCAACTTTGGCTGGCACTTTAGGTGAGTGCCCTGGTGCAGAGAAAAATGAAATTCTTCTCTGGAGAAGTCCACAGCCTGGATACTCCCAGGTGTCTGGGAACTTCCCAAGCTGTCATTATTGGTCTTGCAGGATTCACTGTTGCACCCTAATCTCTGATTCCAGTCCAAGCTGACTCTTGAATCATTTGAGGTTTCAAAGGTTCCTTTAGAGATATTTCTATTGCTGAATGTTTGGTAGTATTAGGTTTGGCTCCTTGTGACAGAAAATTTAAAATAATAGCTTAAAGAGGATAAGCATTTATTTCTATGTTGTTTAGGCATTTGGAATGGCAGCTTTTGGTGTTAAGCATTTTTTCCTCTTATCATACCACTCTGTCATCCTAAGCAAGGGCATCTGTGGTCGTGTTCTTCATGACCCAGGAAGAAGGGCATGCTTTTCTCCATGAAAAACCTCTCTTGAGTGTTACAGACACTACTTCTGCTCACATCCTTTGGGTCAGAACATAGTTGAAAGGCGAAGAAATGTTAACTGAAATTTGGTCAACCAAAAATTGGCAATGCTAGGACTTAGGACAAAAGGAACATCAAAAATTGTGATGGACAATTGTCTTGACTTTATTAGGGTTTTAAGGTCATTCAAGCCTATTGGATATTACGCATTAAGGTGGTAATTGAATTTGGTTCACATATTTCAGATAGAGGCTTTCCAGACAGGATTTGAATCAGCATTATTTGAACATTAAGAATAACACAAATTTTTAGTGTTTGTTTAGTGGGTGGGCAATTCTATGTTTTTTCTAGAATGTTTTATCTAGTGCCTAAAAAATATCTAGGATTCATTTCTGTGCAGGTGAAGACTCATAAGTTGGCTGAGGGTTAACATTCCATTCTCATTCTCTGTCTCTGTCTCTCTCCCTTTCTCTCCCTGTCTCTCCCTGTCTCTCCCTTTCTCTCTCTCTCTCTCTCTCTCTCTCTCTCTCTCTCTCTCTCTCTCTTTCTCTAGCAGCAAGTATATTTTCCCTTTAGAAAGCAGTGTACCAAAAGAAGTTTAAGAATAGTAACTTTCTTCAGGCTACTTACCCCAGATTTGAACAGAACAGTCTCCTGTTCCCAGTCCTCCTGGAGCTCCCTGGTACACAGAGAATCAGATGCAGCAGAGGCATGGAGTGAGCTGGGTTGTTGCTGTGTGGAACCTGCAGTGCTCCCAGCCAGGTCTTGGGAGGGAGGCAGTAAATACAGTTAAGGCTGCAAAATGAAGCAGCCAAATGGTACTTGATGTTTCCATGGTTTGAATGCTTTTGCTTTTTTGAACTAGTTCATGTTAGCAGTAATTAGATATCCATTTTTAAAAATCCCCTTAATTTAGCATTCACCATATTCCAAAGTTAGAGGGATTTTGATGGGCCCGTTCTTCATGCACACACATACACAGGCCAGAATTGATGAAAGTGCTCTAAGCTATGCTGAAGGCAGCTTGAGCTTTTCCTGTGCTGAATGCATTGCTACATTTCTGTACTACCTAGAATTAAACTCAAAATAAAAGCAAAACGGGCAACATGTTTGCTTCTTTTCCAGGCTTCATGTTGTCTAAGGTTTGTCTGTTGATGGAGGGAAAATAAGTTTGTCCTCCACGCCTCACATGCAGCCTGTTCCTAACAGGTTAAGGTTCCTCTAGGTCTAGTTTTCATTTTCTAGCAATGCAAATGACTGCACCTCCTCCCTGGACTGCAGTGTTGTATGTAAGCCCTGAAATGTGTATATGAATGATTAATTAGCTCAGCACTCCTCTCAATAAATGGGGAGGAAATAACAGTTTGATTTGCCACATAAATTTATATGAATCTGGTATGAATGCAAGACCATCAAAACAAACTAGAGGACTAAACTCTACATCACTGTTCTCAGAGTGTAGTCCCTGGCCCTGCATGAGCAGCGTCACTGATCCTCACTGGAGATGCAGATTCTCATGCCCCAGCCACTGAACTGGAAGCTGTCCATCTGTATCTTCAGATCTGGAGGTGATTCATTTGAGATGCACTGGGCTCTGCTTCCTGGTTCTGAGGCTTTACTGGAACTGAGATTTATCTAGGGAGTATTCTAAAATATGAAAGCTAGAGATGCCACCATGGGAGCAATTCAGTGAATCTGGGTGAGAGCACAGGCCTGGGCCATTTTTTAAGCTGCTTCCAGGAACAGCTACATTTGAGAAATTCTGCTCTGAAGAGTTTCTGTTTTGGCTTGGCTGGCTGTTTCCTTCTTCCCCTCCTTTTGCTATTCCTCCTCTCTTTCATCTGCTCTTCTGTGTTGGGGCTGAAATTGAGGGAAGAATTCTCTTATAGCAGGTTCTCAGGGGGATAACAGGGATTGCCTGAGATGTTTGCCACAGGCCATAGAAAATTCCCATTGCTTTTACCTTCTTACCCACAGCTCTATTTATACTTGATGCAGCAATATTCAGGCTTTAAATGTGACACATGTCATGTAGAAAGTTTGAAAAAAAATAGATAAGCTTTGAAGGAAAGTATAGAAATGTCCCATAGTGCTTTTCTCCCAAAGATCTCATTAAATGCTAACATTTTGCTATTAGCTTTGTCTTCTTTGTATCTGTCTTTTTTAATAAAAAGTGAGGATCATTCTTATATACATCACTGCATATAAGCTTGCTTTTTTATTCTATGTTTTATTAAGATCATTATGCATGATTTCTTTTCATTCCAGTTTCAGAGCTTGCATCTGATTTTACTGCGTGGATTTGTTGTAATGAGCTTTTCCATTTCCCTTTGGTTAATGCCATTCTTTCTTCTTATGCTAAGTGTAAACATCCTTGTAAAGAAATCAGGTAGATTTCTAGAGGTAGACCCACTGAGTTAAAAGTCATAAACATTTTAAAGTTCTTGTTAAACAGAACTAAATTTGTTTCCAGAAGGGCTATACCATTTCATTTTTAGTCTCTGAATGAGATGACACCTTCCCTTGCACTTTTGCAGACATGGTTACTACCTTAGAAACCAAGTGTTTGTGTCCTTGACCTCTAGCTTCATTCTGTGATCATAGTCATGAGTATCTATACCCATGCGTCTTTTATCTTTTAGTCATCTTTGGAAGTCATGTTTATCTTTTATTGTCTGACAGCTTTAGTTTGGGATTTTTCATGTTATCTTGGGATTTCAGGCTGTTGGGAATTGTCAACTTTGCTTTCTTGTAAAAATTTATCTGTATTTTGTATGGACCCCATCTTTGATGCCTTTGAATGCTTTAACCTGGTCATGTGCTGCATTTGCCAGTATTGCCAAGGAGGCACCTGATAATGCTCTGGGATTTGGCATCAAAAGACCTGTGTAGCACTGAAGTCAAATTAATTATTCTAGATTACTAAGAGGTATATAATCTATTGGAGGGGTGGTATGACATCTCCAGCACATATATTTACATACACAAATATACTCAATCACATGTACTTCTTCAGAGCATCGTAAAGGGAAGTCTTTTTTAGGACTCAACTGAACCAGTAAGAGAATTACTTTTTTGACTTTCTGTAGGAAACCACTCAGACTGTTTCTAAGGTCAGGGGCATCTAAGGACACCTATGGACCTGAGGACATGACCCTGCTTGTCAGGTGCACAGTGGGATACGGTTATGTAACCATGACTCAGCATAGCTAAACACTCATGTGCTGGTTATGGCACTGTGTAAGAATATAAACGTGAGATAACAACCTGTGTAAGAATTGTACAATAAAGACGCAGGCGGCTCTTGGGCTCTTGCTCTGGCTCTTGTGCTCTGCTCTGCTCCATGCTGCCTGCTGTTGTTGCTGATGTCTTGCACATGTGTGTTCTTTAACCTTGGGACCTCACCCAAGAAAACCTTCCTTGCTCCCCTGCCCAATGGGCTGACACTTTCCTTGACAAATAAGTATTTGATTGAAGTACCAAATAATTTGTAATTGCAAACTTCCTTTTTGAACTGAATGTGCTTTATGTAGGTAGCAGAGGTAGAGAATAGTTTTACTATTATGTGTACCATCCTACAGACATCCCAGGTGGTCACAGTGGCAAAGCTATGCAGGTCAATAGCTTCAGGTGTGAGACTCTCATGGAAAAGCTCTGTGTTGCAAAGGTGGTGATGAATGAGTGAATCCTTTGCTGTTTTAATTCATGAGGCTGCTTCTGGCAGTTTCCCTATCCTATTCGCACTACTTTTGGGAATGTATTGATGTCTACCTACCACTTTGCATCGGTGCTTTAGCTTAGAGCACCTGTGACCCATTTAGAATAATAGAGGCCCAGCTATTGGAGAATCTCAAGAACTTGACCTTTAATTGTCCATCAGTGTCCAAGGGGAATTGGTCCCAGCCTCTCCATCTCTGAAGTTTCTAAAATCTATGGATGCTCAAGTTCCTTATAAAATTCCATAGTTTTTGCACAGAATCTATGTATATCCTCCCATACACTTTAAATCATCTGTAGGTTACTTATACCTAATTTAATATAGATGTTTTGTGAACAGTTGGTATGTGTACTGTTGAGCAATTAATGTTAAGAAAAAAGCATGTATATGGACAGTACAGGTACAGTTTTTTTCTGAGTAATTTCTGTCTGGCTGGTCGAGCTTCTGGGTACAGTACTCACAGATGTATAACTCAACCTACATTTGGGGGTAGGAACCTATATAGGAAGACAAATAGAGGAAGAAGGATTAACTGAGTTCTATGTATGGTCAAGGCCGTAAATTTATACGTTCTGCTTCTGGCCCTCTGTTTCAGTGTAAAGAAACAGCTAAATAATTCCGTAGGACTGCACTGATGGTCTTACTGCTATCTAAAGGGTCTTAGATGTGTTCTTTCTCTTTTATTCATTCATCCCGCTGTCTGTTGTCCACCATTCTAATATACATATAGTACTTACTATCTAAACTATTAGAAAGTAGCTGCTTTTGGGTCATTTTCTAAAGACTAATGTATAATGCAGCTATGTGTAATTATGGGACAGCCAGTGGTGGCCTGATACAGAAAGAAGATTTATTTTCATTAAAGCATAGAACATGTGCCTATTACAAGGCCTCCATCTCGTCTATTCACAAGCAGTGGTTATAACAAATAAAGTGCTTAAGGAGGAAGGTAGGGAAATTTTTTTGACTGTTGGCCTGATAATCTCTTAGTCTTAGTTACAACTACTTAATGTACTTAGTAGTGCTTAGTTACAATCTTCCAGAAAATTCTTTTTAGTTCCTAATTTTAGAAAGAGAGAGAGAAAGAAAGAATGAAAGAAAGAAAGAAAGGAAAGAAGAAAGAAAGACAAAAAAAAGAAAGAAAAAGAAAAAAAGGAAGAGGCCTATGGCCATGACCAGCTAGTTTGGGGTTGTGGTCCCTGGATGGCAGACTGGGCTGTTCCCTTCCTAACCTGTGGATAAATTACCTTATAAATGGTAAACAGACTTTGCTGAGGTCGCAGCAGGAAACTGACATGGGGTTGGGGACGGATTATCAATGCAGAAAGTGTTGCAGAGATTTTGTCCTTGTAAGTATAATTTTGCTTTTTAGACCATATGCCTTAGTATTTGGTTCAGAAAATACAAAATTCCTAGTTGACTATAGAGTAATGAATTCACTTTATCCTTTATTTCTTTACCTTAATCTTTGAAGGAAATTTCTGCTCTACAGTTCTTCCATGTTATTGAGCACTTACTGTATACAAGACTGTGCAAGGCTGGAGGGACTAGAAAAATTGATGCCTACTCTCGCTCTGCATCCCTTTACCACCCGCTCCACTGTAGATTAGACTGTCTACCTGAAGAAGGCAGGGTGTATGTTGATATTTTGGGTTGGACTGGACATTAAACTTCTAAAGAGGTTTTTGAAGTTTTAAGGAGAAGCAGTGCTAGGTATGTTTCTGATGACATATGAAGCCACTTTCATGGATCCGTGATCATCTCTGCATGTGCCCTTTGTGCAACTTGGTGTGGATTGTGTTGTAAGTGTCCATTATACATACTTCTGTGAGACCAGTAACCCTCTCCTAATTAGCTACAGGCAGCAGGATGAACACACCTGACCTAGTTAGATAACAATCAGACAGCTTGTCCAAGTTGGTTCTCTCCACTTACATGCAGTCTCCTGAACCGTTTTCACACTCGTCATCTGCAACTCTGAAGCTGTTTCTTTCTGCTGCACAGTCTAGCTTCCAAAAATCCGTAGCTTCTGGAAGTACACAGATGCATGTATTCCTTGGACATGTACCAAGTTGCTCTAACTGTGTAGTGCCTATGCTTTTGTTTTCATTTTACCTTCCAAGGGGTGGAGCTGGGAAAGGCAAGGGTGGTACTTGGTTAGGCTCACCTTCAGGGACAGCAATCCTCATTAGCATCTTAAATAAATAAGCAAATAAAGCTGATCTCTAGGTATACCCATAAAGATTGACTCAAGCACAAACCAGAATGATGGAACCAGGCTATAGCCTTAAAAATTTTTTGCCATTGTTAATTTTACTTACAATATGTTCAGAAATCCAAATGGATTGGAAGTGGCATAGTTGTCATTACCAGTAATGGAGAAAACTGTCTGCAGGGGATGTGGTTTTTTGCAGTGCCTGAATCCATATGCTGGTTTGTAGTTGTGGCTAGGATAGGTTGTTTTTTGAGTGTTTTCCTTAACTACTTCAGGTTTCTGTCTGCTCCGTGAAAGATAAGCTATTGTGAGGCAAAAGCTATGCGCTCATATGACCAGCCTACAAAACAACCTTCTCCAAACCAGTCTGAACTGGCTCGAAAATTTGGTGAAACCTTCCCACCCTACACTGAACTTGTGCCCTTCACCTAGAGCAGGTAATGCACCTTTTCCTGAGGTCATATGTAGTTTTAAAAATTTATTCCCTCATGAGACTCAGCTTCAGGTAATATTAAATTTTGGCTGAAATTTAATTTAAATAAGGTCTCACATACAAAGTTCAATATTCTGCAAAAAACCCCCTATATTTTTAAAGAGGAAAAAAACCAATAAAACAATGATACAGAATTTCATATCAAGATAATAGGAAATTAGCAATGGTTAATATATTGAGTATTGTTATCTTCAAAGTAGTTGCTCAGATTGTAAGATATAGGCATGCACAATTGATCTAACAATATAAGCACAAATGGTTCTTTTCAATGAAGTAAAAGAAATTAGTAGTAGTATTATCTCAGCTATCGTGTGTATATATATATATTTTTTTTTTTTTTTTTCTTTTCCCTTCTTTTCTTCTTTCCCCACCCTAGTTGTTCTTTCCTTTTGAGCAGTTCCTTTCCCTTTCACACTATCTATTGTAGATTTTGGTTCTTATTTACTCTTTAACTTTCTTACACTAATGAGGCAATAGGAATAGGATGTTTACACGTGCAAGTCTGCTGTACTTCACATATGAATATGGTTTCCAGTTGCATCTATTTACCTATAAAAGCCGCTATTTTATCCTTTATGGCCAAGTAGTACTCCACTGCATAAAAATATCACATCTTTTTTATTCATTCCTTAGTTGATGGGCATTTGAGTTGTTTCCAAGATCAAGCTATGGAAAATTGTGCTATTATAAACACAAGTGCGTATATATCACTGTAGTATGGCGTTTTTAATTCTTTTGGGAAGATACCCAGAAGGGGAATAGCTGGGTTGAATGCGACCTCAAATCCTAGTTTTTTGAGGAATCTTGATACTGATTTTCACAGTGTTTGTACCAGTATACATTCCCACCATTAGTGGAGATGGGTTCTTTTTTCCTTACAGCCCTTTCAGCATTTGTTATTGGTTGATTTCTTGATGATAGCCATTCTTTCTGGAGTGAGATGAAATCTCAGTGTTGCTTTAATTCGCATTTCACAAATGACCAATGAATGATGTTGAAAATTTTTTCATATATTTATTTGCCATTTATACTTATTAATCTGAGAAATGTGTATTCATCTCTGATGGCCAGTTTTGGATTGGGTCTTTGAATTTGGGGGTCCAGATTTTTTCCAATTATTTATATTTTCTTAATAAAAGTCCTTTGTATGAAGAACAGTTGGCTGAAATTTTTTCCCATTCTGTAGGTTTCCTTTTCACTTTTGTTGATTTCTTTTGATATGTAAAAACTATTTAATAAGATAAGATCCCAGTTGTTGATGTATACTTTGGGTTTTGTTCATGAACTCTCTGCTTAACCCCTTATGTCTTCAAGATCTCTACCTACTTTTTCCTCCAGTAGATTTAGTGCTTTTGTTTTAGTATTTAGATCTTTCAACAACTTTGACTTCAGTTTAGTGCATTGTGATACACATGGGCCTAGTTTTAGTCTTTGGCATGTAGAGAGCTAGTATTTCCAGCACCATTTATTAAAGAGGCTATCTTTCTTCCAGTGAACATCTTTGACTCCTTTGTCAAAGATAAGCTGTCTGAGTTTATTTGTAGTCATGTCTACTTCTTCTAATATGCTCTCTTGATCCTGAGGTCTGTTTTTGCCTGTACTATGCTGATTTTATCATGGAGCCCTGTAGTATAATTTCAAGTCAGGGATTGGCAGTGTCTCCTTTCTTGCCTTTGTTGCCCAGGATTGCTTTTACTATTCTGTGTCTCTTCTGTTTCCAAATGAATTTTAGGATGCTGTGTTCTCTAGATCTGTGAGGTATGTTAATGTTATTTTGATCAGGATTGCATTAAATCTGTATAACAGTTTTGGGAATATGACCATTTTCACAGTATGGGCTCTTCCTGTCCTTGAGCAAGGGATATCTTTCCATTTCCTGATATCTTTTTTTTAGAGTACTGTAATTTTCAACATGTAGAGCTTTTACTCCTTTTGTTAGATTGATTCCTAATTATTTCATTTTCTGGGGTGCTATTGTGAAGGGAGTGAATTCCCTAATTCCTCTCAGTGAGTTTGTTGTTTGTATACAGGAGTGCTATTGATTTTTGAGTGTCAAATTTGTATCCAGCTATGCCACTGAATTTGGTTATTAGTTCTAAATGTGTTTTGATAGAGTTTTGGGGGTCTTCTTTCTAGAGAATCGGGTTATCTGTGAATAATGATAGTTTAACTTCTTATTTTCCTATCCTTATTTCTTTTATTTGTCTCTCTTGTCTAATTACTCTGGCTAATGTTTCCAGAACTATATTGAATGAGAGTCTTGATAGTGTACATGGTTGTCATGTTCCTGATTTTAGATTGAAAGCTATACATTTTTGTTCATGTTGGCTTTTGGTTTATCATAGATGCCTTTTGAAGGAATGACTATCTATCCAAGTTTTCTGTAGGTGTTTTTTAAATTTTTTTATGTTTTTATCAGTACCAGGGATCGAATTCACAACTGCATGCTTGCAAGGCAGGCATTTATGCCACTGAGCTAAATCCCCAGCCCCTGTAGGATTTTTTTAAAAATCATGAATGATTTTTAGACTTCATCAAAAGCTTTTTCTGCACCTATTGAGATGATTGTGTGATTTTGGTCTTTGACTGTTGATATGATGTATTACATTTATTGATTTGCATATGTTGAACCATCCCTGCATTCCTGGGATGAGTCTCACTTTTTCATGGTGTATAATCTTTTTGATGATTTGCTGCATTCTGTGTGCTAGTATTTTATTGATGATTTTTGCATCTGTGTTCAACTATAGGGAGATTGGCCTATAGTTGTCTTTTTTGGTTCGGTCTTTCTCTGGTTTTGCTATCAGGGTAATACTTGCTTCTAGAAATGAGTTAGGGAGAGTTGTTTCCCTATCAGTGTCATTAAAGAGTTTGAGGAGTTTGGCATTAAATCTCTAAATTTCTTGTAGACTTCATCAGGACCTGGGCTTTTCTTTGTTAGTAAGTTGTTAATTATGTTTTCAATTTCATTAACAGATACTGGGTTAGTTAATGTATTTACATCTTCTTTATTCAGTTTTGGTAATTCATACATTTCTGGAAATCTGTCCATTTCTTCTGTATTATCAATCCTCTGCAAGATTTTTAAAGTAGGTTTAGGTAACCTTCTGAATTTCCAAAGGATATATAGTGATTTTACCCTTTTCATTCCTTATTTCATCAATTTGTGTCTTTCTTTCCTTTTTTTGGTGAAGTTGGCTAGATGTCTCTAAATTTTATTTATTCATTCAAAGAACCAACTCTTTGATTCATTAATTCTTTGTATAATAATTTTCCTAATCTCAATTGTGTTAATTTCCGCTCTGATTTTAATGTTTCCTCCCTTGTATGGACTTTGGTTTCGACTTACTCTTCTTTTTCTAGAAGCTTGAGGTTCAGCATTAGGTTGTTTATTTCTGCTTGTTCTAGTTTTGCCATGTGAGAGAGATTTCAGTGCTGTAAATTATCCTCTTAGAACTTCTTTCATTGTATTCCACATATTTCAATAGGTTTTATTTGCATTTTCATTTGATTGTAGATACTTTTTAATTTCTTTGCTAATTTCATCTATGTGTGGCTCATTGGTTTTTCAGGAGATTGTTATTTAACCTTCACGTGTTTATGGAGTTTTTGTGCTTTCCTTTGTCATTAATTTCCAATTTCATTGGACTGTGGTCTGATAGTTCATTTGTTTTTACTTACGCAGTTTTTATGGGCTACTATGTGTTCACTGTTCAGTTTTAGAGAACATCCTGTGTGCCTCTGAGAAGAATGTGTATTCTGATATTGTAGAGTAGAACACTGTAAACTTCTACTGAGTGCATTTATTTGCTGGTTTGGTTCATTTCTCTTATTTCTTTGCTTATTTTTTGTCTGGTTTATCTATCTCTTTGGGGTATCAAGGTCCACCATTATAATTGTTACTGCTTATTTGATTTTTCATGTCTATTAATATTTGTCTTATATAGTTGGCTACTCCTGTATATAGTGCATATATATTTATGATTATTATCTCTTTCTCTTGAATTTTTCCCCTATGAAGTATGTAGTTACCTTCTTTCTCTCTTTTGATCATTCTTGGTTTGAAGTTTATATTGTGTGCAATACAATTTGTGTATTGTTTTCTCTCCTTTCGCTTTTAGTGTATGAGTTTCATTTTAGATTGAATGTTTTAAGCCGGGCGTGGTGGCTCATGTCTGTAATCCCAATACTCAGGAAGCTGAGGCAGGAGTATCGTTGCGAGTTCGAGACCAGCCTGGGCTACAAAGTGAGCTCAAGGCCAGCCTTAACTGCATAGCAAGACCCTGTCTCAAAAAGACAAAAAAAAAAAAAAATGAATATGTTTACTATATGCAGCATATTTTGGGATCTTGTTTCTTGATCCATCCTGCCAATCTTTTTCTTTAATTGGTGCATTGAGGCCATTTACATTGATGGTTGTAACTGATACGTATTGGCTTGTCTTTGTCATGTTATTTTTCTGCTGTTGGCTCTGTACTTTTCTCCTTTGTTTAATTGCTTGACCTGCTTGGTGATTACTTTCTGTTGTTGTTCTTAGAGTTGTGGTGATTTTTTATGTCTGTCTGGAGATTCTTTCAGTACTCTTTGTTGCACTGATTTGGTGGTTATGAAGTTCTTCAGTTGTTCTTTGTCATGGAAGTATCTTATTTCTCCATTAATTTTGAAAGATAGTTTTTGAGGGTACATCAGTCTGGGTTGGAAGTTGTTTTCTTTGAGGATTTGAAATACTTCACTCCAGACTCTTGACATGAAGGTTTGTGTTGAGAAGTCTGCCATGATTCTGATGGATTTTTCTTTACAGATGATATGTTTCTTTTCTCTAACAGCTTTAATTTTTTGTTCTTGTGCTGAATTTCTGAGATCTTGATTATAATATGTCTGGATGTAGATTTATGTTGGTTATCACTAATTGGAGTTCTGTATGGCTCACTTAGCTGTTTGTCAGGTTCTCTTCCCAAGCCTGGGAGATATTCTATTATTACTTCTCTAGGTACTTTTTTTATGTCATGTGTGTTGACTCCTGCTTATTCATTGACAGTAGTTATTCTTATATTATTTTTTTTTCTGTTGTCTTGTAGCTATTGAATTGTCATTTCCTGATCTTTTGTTATTTTAACGAGATTTTTCCTTTCACAATCTGTAGCCTCTGTCTTTAAGGTCTAAAAAAATCTATCTTCAATTTCTTTCAAGGGGTCTTGCCAGCTTTCAATAGAATTTTTATTTTCCTGGATATCTGTTTGAATCCATTTTCATGCATTCTGTATCTTTCCTATATTGCCTTTTCGTGATTTCCATGGTCTTCCTATCATCGTCTTTTTTTTTAAAATGTATCTATCTCTACTCTAGATTTGCTGAGCAGTTCTTTTATGAATGATGACATTTCTTTATGACCTAAGAGATTATTTCTGATCTGATTTCCTCTATAGCCTCATGGATTTTCTTTACTTCAGTTGCTATCATTTAAGCAATTTCAGGTGTTTTTCTTCCAATTTATTCTATATTGATGTCTTCTGGACTTGTTCTGTGTAAGTTGAAAGTCCGAGATTGCATTTTGCTTTTTTATCCTGTCATTTATTATTTCAAAAAAATTTTTTGTTTTGTTTTCTGTGATGATCCTTGTGAGTTTTTGTAGTAAAGAATTATATCACTAGTATTAAGGCCTCTCTAGGAAAGTCTTTTCTTCAGGAATGTCTTCTGTATATAGGAAATTGTTAGTTTGTATTTGTCCTAAGATCCTACTTTTACAATTAGTCCCCAGTCCTTTGTTGTTGAATGTGGTGAGGTTATTACCTCAGAGCTTTCCAGTATTGTTACAGGAGGGGAACCAATTAATTACAACAGATACCACGACATCTTAGCCAAAGCAGTAAAATTGGCAGTAACAGTAGCATCAAGCACAATTTAGAAACTGGCAAACTAGTAACTATTGATTTTGTAATTTAGACCTAGGAGCAAAATCTATGGTTATAGACAGAACTGTTCATAAATTAGGAGTTTGTTTGCTAAGTGTTTCCCTTTGGTAGAGTGGTTTTACTCTGTGGTGGGGAACTTTACAGGGGAAGGTGTGTAAGACAGAGATAACTGTGGAGGAAGTGGAAAGAAGGCTGAAGAACAAGGGTGGTCACTAAAGTTTTGCAAAACTAGAGAAGGTAGTATAAAAGAAAGGATGAAGGAGTATTCAAGAATTATCTGAACTCCATCTCTGAGTGTAAAGGGTGGGAGTAGTTTTCTGTGGCTGGAGTTCTTCCCAGCTGTTTAGACAACAGAGAAAAAAAGAAGAGAAGAGAAAAAGAATGAATGAAAGAAAGCAACAATGAAAAAGAGAAAGAAGTACTAAAAAAGAAAAAAGGCAAAGAAGAGGGGAAAAGAAACAATAAAGGAAAAGAAGAGAAAAAAATAAAATTGAGGAAAGGGCCAGTTATGAAGCCCTGCTTCTCCCAGCATTGGCTGCGGTTCCCTGGTGCAGTAGGAGGGGCCAGCCAGCCACCTGGATTCCTCCAGTAGAGCAACTAGTTGGCAAGTGACACTCAACAAAAGTGTAAAATGTCTCATCATTTTTGAAATGATTGAGTTCCTATGTAAATCATAATATTTTAATATATTGAGATAAATAAAATATATTATTGAACTTAAATTTATTAACATGGTTGCTAGAAAATTTTAAATTGTGCATGTGGTTTGCATTTGTGGTTTCTATAATATTTATGATGGGCCATGCTGTCCTAAAGTAAGCTGCTGTTTCAGTTTGTATGCTTAAGGAATACTAGAATTTTGGCACTAATACAAAGTCCATTTATGTTGGCTTTACCCAGAACCACTAACCTTTATTCTTCTGAATGTGACATGACACTGAGCATTTTCAAAGTTAATTTAAGTCCCCTAAAGTTACCTTCCCCAATTTGCTTACCTATTTTCTTATCATAAGGAACTAGTAATGAAAAAAAGTCTAATGTTATCTTCAGTGATGGGGGCAATAAATCGTTAACATGAGATACTGAAAATTCCGAGGACTGAGCTTGAATAAATCAATTCATCCACCCATTTATTGAGCATTTGCTGCAATATGGAGCAGCAAATGTGCAACCTGTTTATCTGTTTTATATTTTCATATCCTTGACAGGGCTGGACCTCTTCTGTTCCCTCACTGAAAGCACAGACTTGGAAGTGTGTGACCTATTCTCATGGCTGCACAGATTTGTCTTTTTTGGGGATGGATGGACGTGTGCCTTTCCTGCCTGCCCCTGTCTTCCTCCATAGTAACCAACAGCACTTTATATTTACATTAATGATCATGGAAGAAAAACGGGACTTGGTCTCTTACCTTGTTTAAATTGTGCTTTTAATGGCTTGTTTGCTAACACTGAACATTTTTCAGGAGAATGCTAATCGTATTTTTCTTTTACATGATAAATACTGGTCTTGAATGATTAAAATCACAAAGTCTACATGAGAAATGAATCTTCCTTGAACACGGTAGAAACAGCCTTAGCCTGAATTAGAGTTTTTTTTGTCTCTAGCTCACCAAGAAAACAAACAAACAAACAAACAAAAAAACCCAATGGAGCAGTAACCTGTAATTGTCCCACTGGGCCGTTGCCTAGAGAATTTCACTGTCCTTTCCCAGGGCTATGGGTTCAGAAAGATGTCAGGATAATATTAATCAAGGCCCAAGATGTGGACATGGACCATTTTTGTTCCTGTGCTTTCTTCCCTTCTACCCTGAACGTTTCAATGCTGCAGAAGGCTGAACGGCTTTAGATGAAAGGAAAGAACCCTTCTTATGAGCTGAGGTGGTCTAAACCCTGCAGCCTTCACGGAGGTCCACGGAGCAGCCCTTGCTTCAAGATGGCATTTCCAGGAAAGGTGGGGAAGGGCTCCCACAGGATTTTCTATCTTTTGTTTTCTCTCATAGGATAACTTGGTCTTTGGTTTATGCCTAAGAGATGCAGATGGGTTTAAGCAACTATATACAATAAAAGTGACTGTAATTACAATTTTGAGCATATGGCCCATGTTATATGTCGGACATTATTTAAAAGGGCTTTACATGTTTATCTTGCTAAATCTTTGTAACAACCGTCATACAGATACGTTTATTGCAGTCAGTTTGCTGATGAGTAGCCTGGGCCACAGAAAGGTTGAGAAACTCACTCAAAACCATACAACCAGTGAGTGGCAAATCTAGGATATAAAACCATGCCCTCTGCCTTCAGAGTTCATAGGTCATCGTGTTTTCCAGAAGACTAAAATGCTTTCATCTGTCTAGGTATTTATGTTAGATTATAGTTTTGGATGAGTTGAACTGACCGATTCTACATCCTATTGAAAAGGATCTTTTCCTTCTCTAACCTGCATTAGAAACTAACCTAAACCTGTGGTTTTATTTCCATCTGTGATATCACTTAAATGTTTTCAAATATTAGCATTATGTTTGTATGGTATCATACAGTATATAAAACATGTTTTTATCTCTTTTGAGTATATTAACTCTAGAAGCTAAGCATTGCTAATCTTAGTTTTTTAATATTTTGTTTTTGCTTTGTTTTGTTTCATTTTGCAGTGTTAGGGATTGGGCCTAGGGCCTTGTGCATGCTAAGCAAGTGCTTTACCACAGAGTTGTACCTTTGCCTTGTTCTATTTTGCTTTCCATGTAGACATGCTGAGATTAATAGGTAGAAAAGGATTGGTGCTCAGACAGATACAGTATGATACAGTGGGTCAGCTTCTAGCACAGCTGCTTTCTGGCTCAGTACTCTTACTCTGATTTTGTATTTTCACTCAAGTTGTGGATACTTTCTGGTACTTTGGCAGTGTGATTTAATATTTGTTTTTAAAGGCTCATATATTGTAGATCATTATGAAGGGGCTTAAAATTCACATTTCTCAAGTATTCATGTTAACTTGATTGCAGCTCAAAATGTAACTGGTGATGTATCTATTAGGAATGTAGTAGTCGTGACATAACTGGAAAAATGGTTTCTATTACTGTGCAGTCACTTGCCTATTAAGTAGAAAGCATGTTCCACGTGGTGTCTATTAAGGTCTCAGAACTTCTTAGCCAGTACCTCAGAGTTCCAGTTCACTTTTACTGTGAAGGTGCTTCATGACATTGGAGTCCCTCACCTTTACTTTCACCTCTGCTGTTTGTGCACAGCCCCCTCAAATCTGCACTCTGGA
This sequence comes from Hydrochoerus hydrochaeris, assembly GCA_004027455.1. Lineage (NCBI taxonomy): Eukaryota > Metazoa > Chordata > Mammalia > Rodentia > Hydrochaeridae > Hydrochoerus > Hydrochoerus hydrochaeris. The sequence goes on along the minus strand of PVLA01006878.1, from coordinate 10,340 downwards.
GTGGAAGCTAAACAAGTGACCTGTGGTGATATTCTTATAACTTCTATTGTACCTGCCTTAGAGCATTAGTACAGTTTACATGTCCCCCAGTTGAAGAGTTGACTCCCAGGATGCTGCTGTTGGGAGGTAGTGAAACCTTTAGGAGGTGGAAGGAAATTAGATCATTGGGGGTGAGCTCTGGAAACATATTGGGAGCCCAGTCTCTTCATTTCTTTTATTACTACCATGAGATGAGAAGTTTTGCTGTACCATGTACTCTCTGCTGCAGACCTAAAACATTAGTTCCGTGTCACCATGAGCAGAAACCTCTGAAACTGTGAGCCAGAATAAACTTTTTAAAAAGTTTTTCTTAGGTGCTTTGTCACAGCAAGAGAAGGGTTTATTTAACTGTGTTCTGCCTTCCTGTTAGATTGTCCATTGTTCTACAGCTATAGCTGCCATTTCTAGTGGGTCTTACCGTGTTTCCTGGAAGCTGTGGTAGTTCTTTAGGCCTGTTGGTCCTACATGATTACAGAGGAGCACAAACTATTGACCCCAGTGGCAGTGTTGTATAGACTCTCATCTTTGCAGAGGCCGGGGCTCTTTTGCTGGGAGAGGTGCAGAGCTCCTTTGCCCCATACTGCAGGTGAGGCAGAGCAGCCCCAGCAAGAGGAAGGGCTTCTCATCCAAGCCCAGAATGCTTCTTACAGGAAGTCAGTCCCTCTCACCCTGAAATGCTTCCTGCCTTGTCCTGTTGCCCCCTTGAGTGTCCCAGGAATTGTTTTCATAAGACAGCTTCTGAACCCCCTCACTCAGTAGTGGTGAACAAATGGCAAGCTTGGCACCCTGGGCTGTTTATTGTTATTGAAAGCTCTGCAAGATTTGCCATCACTGCTCCAAAAGATAATCGCTCTAAATCTCCCAGAAATGAGGTGCCACACTGTCATGGGAAGTGACACCCCATGAAAAGGTCATTAGGTTTGCAGTCCTTGCTTAGGGAGTCATCAAACTTCATACACTTGAATTATTTTTCTTTACATTTATTATCTTGATTGTTGACCTAAACCTTATTATGGATCCATGCTCTCAAAATTCTTATTTCCTTGGAGGTACAGTCATTGATGTATTTGGCCTTCAGCCTCCTGATTCTCACAGTAAGCTCATGTGTGCTGAGATCGGATCCCAGGGGTGAGGTCAGCCCTCCTGGCAGTCTTCTGGAGAGTTCTGCTTCTATTGAGGGAATGCTCAGGCTTCCCAGGAGCTCTGGTTTCTCTGTAAGTTATCATCTTTCAGTTTTATCTGTGCGGCTCTCCCTTCAGGTAACTCCAGCATCCCAGCTCCTTGCCAGCCTTGCCTTGCCTGGCCTGAAGTGACCTCTCAGGCCCCCCTCCCTGTTACCTCTTTCTTCTAGATTTCCTCTGTGAGGTGAATCTTCTCTGGTTCAGAGCCAAGGTGACAGATCTATAGTCATCCCGCCAAAGGATTTGGCCAGTGGCACTATGGAAAGGATTCATCCCTGCTGGGCAGATGGCCAGACAGCTGCTCACACTGCTCTGGGAGATGTGGGGCTGTGACTGCTGCAGCACCAGAAAAGGAAAACCCTAAGGATGCTTCACATTCAGTGCCACTAGGGTGCATCAGCCACCAGAGTGCACTGAAAACCACACAGCTCCAGGTGGATCTGAACTTCTTCCAAGTCACTTAAGCTCGAAGTCTTCAGTAGTACAGATCCAACTTCTCAGGATAAGACAGAGCTAATTCTTCCAAAGACAGTGACAGGACAAAAAAGTCCATAAAAATAACAGAGGCAAATAGTATGGCTACCTAAAATGTGAGGGGAACCAATAAAAATGCCAGGTACCATTGTGCTCAGGACTAGACAGAGCACTTGCTAGGGAGGGTCACCCACATGAGCTGCTTTGTCTCTGCCACCTGTGTAGGTTTGCTTCCTGTTACCCCTGCCCTTCAGACTCTGCCATTGTTGTCTTTCTTTCTGCCCTTCTCTTTCCCTTCAGCTGTTTATTTCCTCTCCTGACTCTTAACACCGTCAATGAATCTTTTTCTTTGCTTGTTTTAAACACAGAATAAGGATCTTCAGCTTAGCTTCTGTGCATCTTCTGTCTCCATATGAAGTTGTAAGAAACTCCTGTGCCTTTTAAACTCCTTTTTCCTCTGAGAACAGCCTACTGAGCTGAGAACAAGCTGTATCTTTGGCCCTGTTCATTTTGTCCTCATAACTGAAAAGGGTTTGCATGACAAACAAAGCACAATCAGATAACTGGCGGGCCAAGGGGATGGCACCCTGAAGTCGGGGAAGTCCAACACCGTCCTGCCCCTCCCAGGCGCAGCAGGACCAGCCCAGGCTTCTGGTGGCTGGAAGGTGTTCTCAGAGCAGTGAGCTCTGGTCTGTAGCCCTTGACGTGGTTACCATTCATTGAATGATTCTTGCATAAGAGTAATGTGCACATACCTACTTTTTAAAAATAAGGACATTTTATTCTACATAAAACTAGATTAAGAGTCAATCATGATTTGAGTGTAGGGTTTACTGTATTTGGAGAAAATATTGAAAATGGTGTTGTTTATCTTGTCCCCTAGATACCCTGTTTGGATTGTGTCATATGGTATTTTTCTAATAAGTTTTCTTTCTTCCTCTCCCTTTTGGCTTTAAAAACAAAACAAACAAACAAATGTCATGCACATTGTGTTTTTTATTTGGTCCTAGTGACAATGCTGAGCAAAATCTGTGAATTTCTTTGCCACCTTCACCTGGTTGTGGGTCCCAGTTTCTGCATAGCCCTGTCACACAGCACTCGTGGGGCTGTTACTTTGGCATGTTCTGGGATAAACTCCAGTGCCATAAACCCTATCTGAACCAAGTAGAACTTGCAATGGCAGCCAATTCCAGAAAGCAAAGAGCTGGCCCTCAAACAAGACAGCTAGCATAGCAGTGCAGCTATGGGTTCCTGCAGGCAGTGAGAACAGAGGCTGCTTGTCACCAGCACATTTTCCTTTAGGATAGGTGTCATGGACCTCAGTGGCAGTCAGGGCCTGAGCTCACCTCTGAGCCTGCTGGCCAGTACTCAGTGTGCTCAGCCTTTATGCATCTATTCACCAATCATACTCTCGGTTGCCACCCAAACCCACAGCCCAGCTGGCAGCTAAAAGAACAGGAAAAGAAAAAAAGCCCTCAAGTTCCCTGCTGGCTTCACATAATAAAAAGCTTGCAGTAAACTCTCATGTATTTGCCTGTAGCCCCTAAGCTTCAGTTTGATGAGCTGCGAGAAAGAGGCAAAAAAAGCACTAGACTTGAGGTGGATGGCCTCCTCTCCCAGAGCAGTCTTCAAAGGGCTCCACATTCTGGTGGCTCAGGGCCCCAAAGTGTATGCACTTCCCACCTCCAGCTATGCTCAGCTCTACCAGGTCTGCAGCATCATACCAGTGGTATCGTGCCTTAGACTTAGCTTCAAATGTGATCTGTTTTACATCTTAAAAGAAAGGAACCTTTAGTCTCTAGTACCAGCTTTTAAGGACTAAGGAGAAAAGACAAAGCACAGGAATACTGGACTCCAAAATGTTTTATGAGCAAGCAAACAAACAACAAAGGTGATACTGCAGTTAACACCATGCCCAAACGATGGGGAATGCTGAATGCAACATCCTCTTGTGGAAAGGGCCAAGTTGCCGAATCATGCGCGTGGCAGTCTGTTGTGACTTTGTTTACCAAGTTTTCTATAGGCTTCCCTGGTTGTGAACTCTTCCTGCAGATAGCGTCTTTGGGGCCTGCAGAGCACCCCCATTGGGCGCTGCTCTTCAGATGGGTCTGGGCCCATCTGCCTGCAGGGAACTATGGTGGGGACAAGAAGAGTGAACAGAGGCACCACTGCCATCTTCCTAGTTTTCTCTTGTTTCCAAGTCGTCAGCTACAGCTGGTGTGCTAATGTCTTAATTATAAGGAGGCCGCATTAAGCCACCTGATGATGTTCTGTGTGTTTCAAACGCCACCCTGCAGCCTTCTACAAGTCCTAGGCCCTCAGTTTTGTTACTTTCTCTGAAGTATTTTGGGAGACCTCATCCCCAGGAGGACACTGCCCACCCCGCTGGTGCTCTCCTTGCTTGGTGCATCACTGGTGTGCTCTGGCTCACCAGTCCCCTCCTTCGTCTTGCTGCTGACCTTGGTGTTGCTGTGGTTCCCTGGGAGACGGACTGTTTATTCACTCAGCAAATTGCTCTTCCTGGCAGCCTAAGCTGCTGTTTGCAGGCACAGAAACTCTTGTTCTTCAAATTGTAGGCCATTTGGCTGAGTCCTGATAGCAATTCAAAATAGTTTTTGAAGGTTTTTTTTTTTTTAACGAGGATTAAAAAAAAAAAAGTCACCAGCTTTGCTTTCTTTCTAAAATGTAGCTTGCTTGCTTCTTTCTCATAGCTTCTCAAAGGGCAGAAAGAGAGCAAGTCCAAGAGCGTGCCACACTATGCAAGTGTACCAAAGGAATTATGCACTCGTGGCACTGCTGTTGCAAGTTTCTGTGTCAGGTTTGCCTTTGTGATCTGCCAATCCTTCGTGCTGCTAGGGTTAGAATGGAAGGAGAGGTTCTACTGGAGGAGGAAGAGGGGGGCTTCCATTGCATCATACTCATCAGAATGAAGATTGGGTAGCAGGATTTATTGTATGTATCCTGGCATTGGCTTTGTGGGCATTTCCCTGCCTCTAGACCTGCTTTACCACAAAGCCTGGCAAAAGTAAAGTTGGAGGCCAACAATCAGCTCTGCTGTGCCAGAAATATGAGAAGACATCTTAGTGAAAGTCTGGGGGCTTGTCATTTGTGTTGTTTGTGTCTGGTGCAGGGGTCTGCTAGAAGCTGAGTCTTCTAGCATATGATGATGTGTACCGAAACCTTGATGTGTCAGTCTAACGCACCCAGCAATATGGCACCCAAATGCAAAAGAAACAGAGTATTTTCTGTAGTTGAGGAGCTCTAGGATAACCCATTGGTCTCTGTGGAACAAAAGGACACTCATTTCCAAAAACTCATGGCTTCTATTGGTATCAGTCAGCGAGGTGAGGCGGGGCACAGAAGAGTTCATAGGGAAAAGAAACTTTGTAGCTGTACCGCTCTAGTTACAAGGCCCGGCCTGGTGGCTCACGCCTGTAATCCCAGCACTTGGGAGGCTGAGGCAGGAGGATTGTTGTGAGTTCAAGACCAGCCTGGGCTTCAAAGTGAGCTCAAGGTCAGCCTAAACTGTATAACAAGACCCTGTCTCAAAACGGCAAAAAAAAAAAGCCCTGGATTTAATCTGCAGTGTGGAGGACAAAATTTAAATAACCAAACACTCTAGTTACAGTGCACAGATGGTTTTGATGTGTGTAAGTCTGGCACCTTTACTGCCTGGAAGGTATAATTCTTTCTGAGTCCCAGGGCCTCAGCTGAGATCTTATCCCATGTGTTAGCCCTGACTCTCACAGGTTCCTGCTCCAAGGTCCCATCCAAGCACCAGCCCGGAGGCTACTCTAGTGTTGCTGCTTTGCTTTTAATGAGACTGCTGGTGCCTAGATGGGACTTGATAACATCCTGTTAGCCAATTAGGAGAACATCTGTTTCAACACACTCAGCTCTGCATACCTCCGTAACCAGGGTGAAGGAGAGGTCAGGGATAACCTCATGGCAAGGGCTTGTTTTTCAGGAGAAGGCAGCATGGTGGTCTCACAGGTGTGGAGAGGAGTGGATGGAGCTGAGATAGGACTGAACAGGAGGGGATCAGATTAAGAGGCACTGCCCTTGGGCAGGCATTAATGTGTGTATTGCAGGAAGGGCTTGGTCCCCTCCAGGAGTGACTTGTTACTGAAGATGAGGCTTCTCCTTTCTGCCATCTCACTTCCTCTCTTCTGCATGTGACTTTTCCCCTTTTCACTTACCTACCATATTAGGATGCAGCTAGGAGGCCCTCAGTAGAAGTCAAGTGATGAGACCTTCCCCAATCTTGAATTTTCAACTTATAAAACTGTGGTTCAAGTAAACCTCTTCCTTTTGTAAAGCACCCAGAATCAGATACTTTGCTTTGACATTACAAAATGGAGTAAGACAAAGATCACTGTTAAATGACACAGAGCTCTCCTTGAAGATGGGAAATTATTGGCAAGAAAAGAAGCAAATGACTAGAAAGGCAATTGCCCCATGCTGACGGGAGCCTGGGAAGAGGTCTGCGTTCCACGTGGCCTGGGCAGTTGCGCTTTTCCATGCTCTCTTGGGAGCCCAGCTGAGTAGGTGGCCAAAGTCACCTACTAACACCTCACCTTCTGACTCATCTCTTTCCCTCACACAACCTCCTGGGTGATCATTGAACCCCAGCATCCAAATTTCTCTGTGGCCATTCTACCTTTCCCTTGTTTCATGACAAACTAGTCCGCAACCTGGTAACGGAAAATAGCTATTTAGGATGCTGTCTGGATTCTGACATTCTGTGGGCAACGTGGGCTCAGCTGGGTGGTCTTTGCTGAGGGTCCATCATGTCATTGTGCTAAGATATTGGGTGGACTGTAGCATCTGGACATTTGGTGGCCTGGTTTCACACACACCTTCTGTCAGCTTTGCTGGATCTGGGTATGGGAGCCTTCCTGTGGCCTCTCAAGAAACCTGCGCAGAAGTCCTGGAATCATTTCTGCAACATTCTCTTGACCAAGCAAGTCTCTGGGGTTTGCTCACATTCAAGGGGAGAGTATTAGATTTCCCCAGGGAAACGGAAGGGGACACCTTAGGTATGAGATGGAAGAGGTGGCAGAGGTCATCTTTGAAAAATGCAGTCCGCTTCCCATCACATACTTGTGGGCAAAAACTTCAGCATGTAAGCAAAATCGCATTGCTGGCCAAAATCACATTGCTGACCAAAGGGAACAAATCAAGTATGTCTATCTGAAGTGAAAATAGCTTTGTTGAGTCTAATGGACTCAAAAATGTTGAGGCTTCACATTCAGAGTTCAAACTTGTTGAGCAGAAAATGACAAGGAAAAATAGTATCCTCTTGGCTTCCTTAAAGAGTACTGTGAAGCTGAGGCACTTGATAATTACCATTCTTTAAATACATTTGATGTGTTGAGAGAAGGAAGTTTGCATTCACACGTGTGAACTGTTATAGTGCTCACACAGATGAGAAGACTGAGGGTCGGAGAAGCCCCTCTTTAGTTGCTGGCAGTTGAACTGGTGCATTCTGAGAGGGCATCCTTTGTGATGTTGACCCAGCACCTCCCCAACCACTGTTCCTCTTTCTAGAAATAAAAGACAAGCACTTTCATTCTTCAGCACCACTCCCCATACTCCACTACTTGGAAACTATGTCACTTCACATGCATTTCATTTGTCTCTTTTCTGTTACTATAGTGAAGTATCTGAGACTGGGTAAGGTATAGAGAAAAGAGGTCTACTCCATTGTCAGTCTGAAAAACTGGACAGCATGGCCCAACTGTGTCAAATGCCCCCAGGGAGGATGTCGTCATGGCAGGAGCATGTGTGAGAGGGAGCAATCATTTTGTGAGACAGGAAGCCCTGAGCAACCTGAGCTGGCCAAGTTTCTCTTTCTATAGCAACCCTCAACTAATCCAACCTTAATCTCTTCAGAGAGTGGACAGTATCTTCAGGAAGACCTAACAGCCTCCCACCATGTTCACTTCTCAGGGCCCCTCACTGGAGCCTGAGCCCCCAGCAAACGAACCCCTGGATGACAAACGTCTGACCACAGCATGCACGTCTTCCACTCCCCACTCACGCGGCATCCAGGATGACTGGACCGGCTCCAGGATGATGGGGCCAGCTTGGCAAGGACTCCTAACCTCAGTCCCCCTAGTGTGAGGGCCCCACTGGTCTGTAAGCCCTCAAGGCCTTCTCCCTGCCGTAACTGTGATGATTATGAGTTGCCAACTCATTCTTGAGTAATCATTTGTGTCACCTCCATTCTGACCTAAGACCTGTAATTCTGGTATTCTGGCAGGATTCAAGTCTTGCTACTATCTAAGCACAGCTCTTTAAGACAAATAGTGCATGAATTCTGAAGTAAAAAGTTAATTTGTATTCATTGCAAAGACATGGGAGAGATAAAACTTTGCTGTTAGGATTTAAACCAGACCTGTTTGAAGTGTGAATGTGGAAAATTCATAACAATAGTTACCATAAATAATTTTAATTGTGATATGTAGTGGGTAGATACATCTTCAGAATCCAAGATAAAAATGACATGCTGTCTTAGTCACACTTTAAAACAGGTTTTAAAACTGCAGCCACCTACTCAGGTGGGCGCAGTTCTCACAGAGGGGTTGATTAGGACAGGCAGTGATCATGCTGGATCTAGTTGGATACCACCCTGGAGGCAGAAGTCACTGTGGATAGTCAGCTGGTGCTTTTTCCATTTCGCATGCACTGTCTATTTTGTTTTGCTTTTTTCTGTGCTGGGGATTGAACCCAGGGCCTCATGAATACTAGGCAAGGACTCTGACATTGAGTTGTGTCCCCCCGAGATATCTTTTCTGTTAGTACATGTCCACCTTATCTTTCCTCTGTAGGAACAGAGGTTTCCACAGATATGTAAGTTTGAAAATAAGGCCTGTCTGGATTACACAAAGTCACACAATTTGTTTTCAGTGGGCTGGGAATTATATAATGCCTATAAAAATACAAATGCTTCAAAATAGGATGCACAACATTCTCATGTCCTGACTTTGAGAATCTTCTCATGTATCTTTCTAATTTTAAGTGTAAGTTGAATGAAAATTTCTTACCTGAAATGCTTGGGACCAAAGAAGTTTCAGATATTGTTTTGGATTTGGAGTACAGCTATCTGGGTAGAAATAATGAGATGTCTTGGGGCTGGAGCCCAAATCTAACCGTGAGAATCATTTATGTTTCATAACTACCCCTTACACACAGCCTGCCGTAATTTTCTACTTCTTTTCTTTGGTGCTGGATGTTAAACCCAAGGCCTCAGGCAGGCTGGAGAAGCACCACTGAGCTACACCTCCACCTTTTTTACAATACTGTTAATAATTTCATGCATAAAACAAAGTTTCATGATATGGAATTTTCCACTTGGCATCATGTCAGCATGCAACACATTTCAGTTTGGATATCTTAGATTTTCCTTCTAGGGTGGGGGATATTCCACTTGTATGGTGTTTTCTCAGCCTGTACACAAACATGATTTATGTTTTATTACAGGGGACTTAAGAGGATTTCACAAGCTGTTGCTTTAATTAATTAAAACGTTTTATGAATTTTCAATGAGGAGGAAGAAGGACATTACCCAAACTGATTCAACTGCAAATCACGTGTTTGAATTCCCCTCGTAAAGCTCTTTTTTGGAAAGATGTTTGTAATTTCCCAGCAGGAGACTTGTATATCAAATGGAATGCATACAAGGTCAGCACAGAAACAGAGCTCAGGGAATGAGATTTTGGGAGCAGATATACTTTGGATTAATTTCTCAGTTGCAGCTTACTTGCTGGATGATGTGGAGACTTTCTAAAATACTTGCTTTTCCATTGATATGAGAGATGACAGTGATGTCTTTCTCCTAACATTATGCTTATTAATAAAGTGGTCTGTGTGAAGAGAGCCCCTCACATGACCCTGAAATCTTGCTGTCAGTACCTTCAGTAGCTACATAGATCAACTGGATTGATTAGTAAGCTAGACAAATAAGTTAATTAGCAGATTCTTTGTGAAGTTTTTCTCCTGATCTAAGGTTTTCTTCTTTCTTAATAAAATTAGTGATAATTTTTGAATCAAGGTCTTTTAAGAGTTAAGACTCTTTAAAGCAGGATTGTGTCTTATTATATCTGACCACTAATAGTTAATAAATGTTTGTTATGTTTGACTGAAAGTTTTTAATGTCAAAATGAGTTTGGATGTTGTTACCTAATGCAACAAACTGCTGTGTTAGTTATTAGCTGATAAGAATGTGTGTGCATTGGGAAAGTGACAGACAGTGGCACTACATTTCGTGAGCTCATGGCAGTCACTGTACAGATGCCTCTAGGAGAGATACAGAGTCAGGGTCCTGTAAACCTCAGGTGCAGTTGTGAGGGTCGAGACGCCTGCCGCGTGTAGGAAGAAGTCAACAGACGCCATCTCATGCAATAGGCAAGGGGTTTTATTGTCCAAGCATGCGTGGGGCTCAATGAACACGCAGGAACAGAGAGCCACGAGGTGTGCCGGAGCATGGCTTTTAAACTACCGAACAAAGGGAGGAGGGGTCTTTGCAAGCGTGGTCACAGAAGCAGATGGCATTGGTTAGTTTAAATGGCTTTCTACATTCATTGGAGGGGGCGACTATAGGGTGGTCTAGAGTTGGGTGGCGGAGGGTGCTTCCTAATATGG